>JAVTVY010027927.1:0-111690 GCA_036873755.1 Hanleya hanleyi | reverse complement strand
AAAAAAAAAAAAAAAAAAAAAAAAAAAGGCGCTGGTTTTAGGCACCAGTCTCTATGGAGGCGTGGGTTCGAATAGAAGAAGGGTGCATGACTGTGATAAACTTATTTTAATTTGCCCCTTATCAAAGATTGTGTATTATGTTCTGTACTATAGTTTGTAATTATTGATGTATTTCTTACTATGTGTGAGAATAAATATACATTCAAAAGAAAAAAAAAGTCTAAGGCGCTGGTTTTAGGCACCAGTCTCTATGGAGGCGTGGGTTCGAATTCCACCGCTGCCAAGATATTTTTACTCTTTCCAGGCAGGTAAAGTTTGCCTTAGATCATTAGGCCACTCTACCATTACGGGGCAATTGTCCATTTTACATCTGTGATAATTAATTTTAACCGAATGTGATTGTCAAGGGTTTGTGTATATATGTTGATTCGTATATTGCTTTGTGAATATATTATTTTTCCTTTAAAAAAAAAAAAAAATTGTTTGCTGTAAATACGAAAATCTTGATCAAAAGATTCTTTCCTTGGAAATAACATTTGCCAGTTGCTAATCGAGTGCAAAAATGCATGCTGACAAAACAATAACGAATATTATTGATACGAGAGATCCTGAAGGATCTTGGCGCCCACTATTGTCCGATAATTGTAAGCTAATGACAAGAGGATCTTTTTGTCCATTGTTACTGGGAACAAGCGATTGATTTGTAATTTTGTTTACAGAATTTCGAATCTGAGCGAAAAAGATCGAAAAAGGGACACTGGAAACACCAAGATATCTTTCTAAGTTTCAGGAGTTTCAAGATTTCTAGAAACTGTACTTATGTCGGTTGTTATAGTACAAGACTACAAGTTAGTCTGAAAGTGAATGTACATGTACAGAGGATCCTTCGTCTTCGTTTTGTAGTATTTTTTTATTTGTATTTTTTATTTTTGCACGTGTCATCATTGGGTACTGGAAGCGAAGACAAATATCTCTTTGACACTTTGGCATGAGCTATGAAACATACTTAAGATTTTATAATTAGGAACGAATGTTAATTCTGTTCTGTTTACTGGGCTAGTTTGAGACATATCTTTTAAGATACCATGCTCGAAAATAGTAAGATGGTACAATACTTAATACTGAAGGGATCTGGTCCGCGCAGTAAATTTGAAACTTCTAAAGTGTCTGAATCCTGATTATCTGCCTTGGATCAAAACATGCAGTAGTCTACAGTTGTCGAGTTGTGACGTTGTGTCACAAGAGTGACGTTCCTTCATGTAGCCGACCCCCGGCAGACGAAATGGTGGGGCAGTTCACTTGCAAACTGCATGGACTAAAGAAAACTCGAAGAAATACTTTTTAACTTCGAATTATTTGAACTCCTTGATATGGAAGGTGAAGGTACGGATATTCTCTATAGTCAATATATAGAATATGCCCCTCCGTTTCATCCGCCGACTCTTGTGATGCAACGTCACAACTCCGAAATACCATATTAATTTGAAGCGTAGCTTGGATTTTTGAATCGGACAAGAAAAAGGTATCTTGAACAACTAGGCCCCATGTGGGACCTGTGTACCAAATATCAAGATCCATGCAGTACTTCTTGAGAAATCACGATAACAAAGTTTCATGGGGAAATCCAAGATGGGCGCATGGTGGCCATATTGGATTTTCGAATCTGATCGAAAAAGGTATTTTGCACAACTAGACCCCAAGCGGAACCTATGTACCAAATTTGAGAAAGATCCATGAAGTAGTTCCTGAGAAACCGCGACAAAGTTTCAGGAGAAAATCCAAGATGGCTGCCTGGTGGCCATATTGGATTTTCGAATCGGACCAGAAAAGGTATCTTGCACAACTAGACCCAAAGGGAAACCTGTGTACCAAATTTGATAAAGATCCATGAAGTAGTTCCTGAGAAACCGCGATAAAGTTTCATGAGGAAATCCAAGATGGCTGCCTGGTGGCCATATTGGATTTTCGAATCGGACCACAAAAGGTATCTTGCACAACTAAACCCCAAGGGGAACCTGTGTACCAAATTTGAGAAAGATCCATGCAATTCATCCTGAGAAATGACGATAAAAATGTTTCATGGGTAAATCCAAGATGGCTGCCTGATGGCCATATTGGATTTTCGAATCGGACCAGAAAAGGTATCTTGCACAACTAGACCCAAGGGGAACCTGTGTACCAAATTCGAGATAGATCCATGAAGTAAATCCTGAGAAATCGCGATAACAAGTTTTCATGAGGAAATCCAAGATGGCTGCTTGGTGGCCATATTGGATTTTCGAATCGGACCAGAGAAGGCATCTTGCACAACTAGACCCCAAGGGGAATCTGTGTACCCAATGCGAGAAAGATCCATGCTGTAGTTCCTGAGAAATCCAGATAACAAGGTTACATGGGGAAATCCAAGATGGCTGCCTGGTGGCCATATTGGATTTTCGAATCGGACCAGAAAACGTATCTTGCACAACTAGATCCCAAGGGGAACCTGTGTACCAAATTTGAGAAAGATCCATAGTGCAGTTCCTGAGAAACGACGATAACAATGTTTCATGGGGAAATCCAAGATGGCTGCCAGGTGGCCATATTCGATTTTTGAATCGGACCAGAAAAGGTATCTTGCACAGCTAGACCCCAAGGGGAACCTGTGTACCAAATTTGAGGAAGATCCATGCTGTAGTTCCTAAGAAATCGTGATAACAATGTTTCATGGGGAAATCCAAGATGGCCGCGTGGTGGCCATATTGGATTTTCGAATCGGACAAGAAAAGGTATCTTGCACAACTAGACCCCAAGGGGAACCTGTGTACCAAATTTGATAAATATCCATAAAGTAGTTCCTGAGAAATCGCGATAAAAAGGTTTCATGGGGAAATCCAAGATGGTTGCCTGGTGGCCATATTGGATTTTCGAATCGGACCAGAAAAGGTATCTTGCACAACTAGACCCAAAGGGAAACCTGTGTACCAAATTTGATAAAGATCCATGAAGTAGTTCCTGAGAAACCGCGATAAAGTTTCATGAGGAAATCCAAGATGGCTGCCTGGTGGCCATATTGGATTTTCGAATCGGACCACAAAAGGTATCTTGCACAACTAGACCCCAAGGGGAACCTGTGTACCAAATTTGAGGAAGATCCATGCTGTAGTTCCTGAGAAATCGTGATAACAATGTTTCATGGGGAAATCCAAGATGGCCGCCTGGTGGCCATATTGGATTTTCGAATCGGATCAGAAAAGGTATCTTGCACAACTAGACCCCAAGGGGAACCTGTGTACCAAATTTGAGAAAGATCCATGAAGTACTTCCTGAGAAATGACGATAACAATGTTTCATGGAGAAATCCAAGATGGCTGCCTGGTGGCCATATTGGATTTTCGAATCGGACCAGAAAAGGTATCTTGCACAACTAGACCCCAAGGGGAACCTGTGTGCCAAATTTGAGAAAGATCCATGCAGCAGTTCCTGAGAAATCGCGATAACAAGGTTTCATGGGGAAATCCAAGATGGCCGTCTGGTGGCCATATTGGATTTTCGAATCGGACCAGAAAACGTATCTTGCACAACTAGACCCCAAGGGGAACCTGTGTACCAAATTTGAGAAAGATCCATAGAGCAGTTCCTGAGAAACGACGATAACAATGTTTCATGGGGAAATCCAAGATGGCTGCCAGGTGGCCATATTCGAGTTTTGAATCGGACCAGAAAAGGTATCTTGCACAGCTAGACCCCAAGGGGAACCTGTGTACCAAATTTGAGAAAGATCCACGAAGCAGTTCCTGAGAAATCGCGATAACAAGTTTTCATGGGGAAATCCGAGATGGCTGCCTGGTGGCCATATTGGATTTTCGAATCGAACCAGAAAAGGTATCTTGCACAACCAGACCCCAAGGGGAACCTGTGTACCAAATTTGAGAAAGATCCATGCAGTAGTTCCTGAGAAATCGTGATAACAAGGCTTCATGGGGAAATCCAAGATGGCTGCTTGGTGGCCATATTGGATTTTCGAATCGGACCAAAAAAAGGTATCTTGCACAACTAGACCCCAAGGGGAACCTGTGTACCAAATTTGAGAAAGATCCATGTTGTAGTTCCTGAGAAATCGCGATAACAAGGTTTCATGGGGAAATCCAAGATGGCTGCCTGGTGGCCATATTGGATTATCGAATCGGACCAAAAAAGGTATCTTGCACAACTAGACCCCAAGGGGAACCTGTGTACCAAATTTGAGAAAGATCCATAAAGTAGTTCCTGAGAAATCACGATAACAAGGTTTCATGGGGAAATCCAAGATGGCCGTCTGGTGGCCATATTGGATTTTCGAATCGGACCAGAAGAGGTATCCTGCACAACTAGACCCCAAGGGGAACCTGTGTACCAAATTTGAGAAAGATCCATAAAGTAGTTCCTGAGAAATCGCGATAACAAGAAATTGTTTACGGACGGACGACGGACGGACGGACGACGGACGGACGACGGACGGACGACGGACCACGGACGAAAAGCGATGGTGGGCTAAAAAACAGTTCTACCTGTCAATGCCCCACATGATCCGATGTAAAGTTGGTGTTTTCTGATATCCGTTGACTTCAATGAAGTAACTGAGGTTAGTTCATAATGGCCAATCACGGCAAAAATATCATTTGTGGCAGCGGTGGGATTCGAACCCACGCCTCCGAAGAGACTGGTGCCTTAAACCAGCGCCTTAGACCGCTCGGCCACGCTACCATGAAAAATATTTTAATGTGTTGACAAATCTAGAAAATTAAAACTACCGTTTTGTAACTAGTATCGACATTCGTAATGAATCAGAGGGCCTTCATGAGGGAGTGATTATCGCAGTTATGTGGCGAAATAAAGTAGGCCTATAGCATTGCCTAGAAACTCGATGGTGGCAGGAATAGATATGACATTGGACCATGCCGCATATTGCTCAGTCAGTCATCGGTAGCGTGGCCGAGCGGTCTAAGGCGCTGGTTTTAGGCACCAGTCTCTATGGAGGCGTTGGTTCGATTCCCACCGCTGCCAAGATATTTTTACTCTTTCCAGGCAGGTAAAGTTTGCCTTAGTTCATTAGGTCATTACGGGTCAATTGTCCATTTTACATCTGTGATAATTAATTTTAACCGAATGTGATTGTCAAGGGTTTGTGTATATATGTTGATTCGTATATTGCTTTGTGAATAAATTATTTTTCCTTTAAAAAAAAATTAAATTGTTTGCTGTAAATACGCAAATCTTGATCAAAAGATTCTTTCCTTGGAAATAACATTTGCCAGTTGCTAATCGAGTGCAAAAATGCATGCTGACAAAAGAATAACGAATATTATTGATAGAAACAGTTCTACCTGCCGCATATTGCTCAGTCAGTCATCGGTAGCGTGGCCGAGCGCTCTAAGGCGCTGGTTTTAGGCACCAGTCTCTATGGAGGCGTGGGTCCGAATCCCACCGCTGCCAAGATATTTTTACTCTTTCCAGGCAGGTAAAGTTTGCCTTAGATCATTAGGCCACTCTACCATTACGGGGCAATTGTCCATTTTACATCTGTGATAATTAATTTTAACCGAATGTGATTGTCAAGGGTTTGTGTACATGTATATATGTTGATTCGTATATTGCTTTGTGAATATATTATTTTTCCTTTAAAAAAAAAATTGTTTGCTGTAAATACGCAAATCTTGATCAAAAGATTCTTTCCTTGGAAATAACATTTGCCAGTTGCTAATCGAGTGCAAAAATGCATGCTGACAAAACAATAACGAATATTATTGATAAAAACAGTTCTACCTGTCAATGCCCCACATGATCCGATGTAAAGTTTTTTTTTTTTCTTTTGAAAAGTAAATAATTTATTCACAATATAGCCACATATTACATATCAATATTTCCCATACTGTCCATCGTTAAAAGCAGTAAATATCACAGAAAATGATGGACTATTTTTCTAGCATACAATAATACAAATAAGGCCTATGATAGTAAGTAACTAAGCTTGGAATGCTGCACTTTACAAAAGATATTATTTTTGCACCATGCCTTTCGGAACGTAGAATTATCCAGCCGTACAAAATCTACATGTACCCTGGTTTTTATCACGGCCTTAGCTGCCATAACTATACTTCTGGCAGAACAAGCTTGCCCCTGGAACACCATCCCGTTCCTGCCACACCAAATACCAAATAACAAAACATTAATCAGATAAGTATAAATCGCTTCCTCCTCTCTTGTTAATGGAGCGCCAAAGAGTTTATGCCATAAATGTCTTTCATCAAGATTCGGAATGAAGCCTCCATACAAATGGAATACCTGTCTGAGTTCTAGAAAACCGATGTAAAGTTGGTGTTTTCTGATATCCGTTGACTTCAATGAAGTGACTGAGGTTAGTTCATAATGGCCAATCACGGTAAAAATATCATTTGTGGCAGCGGTGGGATTCGAACCCACGCCTCCGAAGAGACTGGTGCCTTAAACCAGCGCCTTAGACCGCTCGGCCACGCTACCATGAACAATATTTTAATGTGTTGACAAATCTAGAAAATTAAAACTACCGTTTTGTAACTAGTATCGACATTCGTAATGAATCAGAGGGCCTTCATGAGGGAGTGATTATCGCAGTTATGTGGCGAAATAAAGTAGGCCTATAGCATTGCCTAGAAACTCAGCATATTGCTCAGTCAGTCATCGGTAGCGTAGCCGAGCGGTCTAAGGCGCTGGTTTTAGGCACCAGTCTCTATGGAGGCGTGGGTTCGAATCCCACTGCTGCCAAGATATTTTTACTCTTTCCAGGCAGGTAAAGTTTGCCTTAGTTCATTAGGAAGGAGTTGAGTTGTAGACGCGAGAGTGAGCAGACGTATGTTTAAATTGTCCGTTTACAGCAACAACAACAACACTGTGAAAATATTTTGGACTTATCTGGTTTCGTTGACTGAACAATTTAACTGAGAGTTAAAGTTTATTTAGCCCGTGGGGGCGCTTAGTCGCCAGATTTGAATCAAGTTTAGAAATGTCCAAACCTGTGGTTTACAACCAGGCTTCTAAGCCGGGACGTACATTGTCCGTTGCAATTGCGACAAGTGATAGAGCAGCGTTTTCGCAAGCGGGACACAGAGGCTTTACTGAGTTTTTGGCAAGAGTTATTGATCTGAGAAAGGACATGTTGTGCTTTCAGAAGAATTATTACAAGAAATGTTTCTATTTGAGAGTTTGTTCGGAGGGGGCGCACAACGCTCTTCTTCTCAAGTCGGAATTTACGATTGGAGATACAGTGTGGAATATCACCCCTGCGAGTTCTGTTTACATGAACGTGACCGCTCACTGGGCCCCGGACGAAATGGATGACAGTGTTATCAGAGACGCCTTGCTGCCGTATGGTGAGTGTTTGGGGGTCAAGAAACCGTTTCTCTCTGGGTCGGACTTTGCGAACTGTAGAACTGGCATTCGTGTCTATCGTTTTCGATGTAAACAAAAGCGTTACGTGCCAAACTTCATCACTTTTAGTGGGGAAGTAGTGATGTTTACCTACCCAGGCCAGGTACAGGAGTGTGGAACCTGCGGACAGGCCCGACATAAAGCCTATGATTGTAAATCCAAATGGTGCAGTAACTGCGACGGGTTTTCACCTCACGAGAACCCCCATACTGGTCAAAATTGCCCCGAAAAATGCAAAATGTGTGGCTCTGAGAATCACAATATGACAGAATGCTGTTCACGGACGGTGTCTTATGCTGCTCGTGTTAAAAATCGTATTGATGCCCCTCGTGAAAATGTGGGGGAAGCGGAGTCAGAGATTGACGTTGACGTGGAAGAGACTGACAGTGACGCTTGTATGGAAGTACGTAAGTACGATTCTCATGGAAATGAAATTAATAGTGATGTGGATGACGCGGAGGAGAATGATGACGAGGAAAACAATATGGAAGAAGGGAAAGAGATTGAGGAAGTTTATCCCAACGTTCGGGAAGTAGTAGCGCTAATCCTACAACGGATAACGAAAATGCTGTGTCAGCAGAAATACATATTGTATCGGCTAGTGGTACCACAATTGGCACTGCGGCAATCTCACCGGTTCAGAAACGTCAGAAAACATCAGGCAACGTTAAATCTCCGCCTGTGATGAATAATGATTCGCCGAGAAGTGGGGCCATGCATGTGGACCCTCACGAGAGTATTCAACCTGAGCCCGCCAGTCCCAGTGAGATGGAAGCGGAATCAACAACCAGTGGAAAAACAAAGAACTTGACTCAAGAAATAATGGCACCAACACCGCGCTCACCAGACAATAGCAGTCTAATTGAGTACAGAAAACAGGCCGCGTTGTTGAGAAAACTAAAGAAACGTGAACGGAAACAATGAACTGTGTTTATTTAAAACTTCACAATGGATCTATTCCCCAGCTTTCTTTTCATTATAATGGCTAGTGCTATGTTTAGAGTCGGGACACTAAACATGAATGGTTTATTGGATACTGACAAGCAAGGTCAATTACGTGATTTTGTTTTCCAAAATAACATTGACAATTTCCTACGCTGTAAAACTTACCTTCACATACCTTATTGCTATCGTGTTCCTACGCGACTGCCCCATTGTAAAACCTTACCACAGAACCAAAAGAAATAGTCCCTGTAATGCCCCAATGCCCATGCGCGAGTACCCAGAATCCTCTCTTTCTGACCACGTCACTTCCTTCTTTCCTCTACAATCGTAGCGGTCAGACGTAGTTCCATTGTGCTCCCGTAAAAGTTTCAAGATCTACATCTGTAATACCACGATATTCCTCACTCGTAACCTTGGATTACCTACGGAGATTTCCTGGGATATTACCTTGAGAGAGAAGAAGGAATATTACCAAATTCCTGGATTCGAGACCTACCTGGACTTCAAATATCGTCAGGGAGTATTGTCGAATCATAATAAAGATGGCGTCCGTGTTTTGTGTTGTATGTGGACGATCCAAACCCACGACGGATCCGCATTCAGCTTGTCCGCCGTGTAGAGGGGTCTGGTGTGACCAGTTTGCCAAATGTGCAGAATGCGAGCTGTGGACCGACGACGTATTCCAACAATATCTTGTCGGTTCATATGCCAGTGAAGTTTTGCCCCCGCCTGGCTTCGATTGTGCCGAGAGCTTGGTCGACTCTCCGTCTCGCTCTCCTGTGAACGAGCCGGACGAGTCTGCCTCTCTTGATATGTCCGTTACGCATGATTTGAGAGTAACTCCATCTAGTAATTTGCCGAATGTAGTCAGTATTTCTCCTCCTCCATGTACTAATTCTGTTTCAGGGACCAAGGTGGGGAACAAAGATGGCGGCCGTCCCGTAGGTAAGTTACTGCACGGGACGACCTTGACCTTGACGGCCAACTTTGACCTCACCTCTGTGACGTCACTTCCGACTGAGGGTCCCCTGTTTCGGATTGTCAACCCGGAGACTGTGACTTCCGTGGTCAAGGACTCGTCACTTCCGGAGAATCTGTCTTCATCTCGGCGCAGCTCATCTATGTCTATACTACCTACGAAGATGTCAGCTGCTCCTGTGACCGTAATATCACCTCGCCCAGTGCAGTCTACGGTGATTATTACACCCGTTTCCGGTTTTGCTGCTTCTGGCCATTCCCTACTGAATGTTCCCAGATTGTCCAGGGCGCCTTTACAACAGCCGTTGTCAGCTCCCCCGCAGCTTTCTCAACCGGACCAGCGTCAACGCATGCCTGTGTCCAGTTATGACTTCCGGCCAACGGTAGCTCCGAGTATCTCGGATGCTTATATGCAACCATTGACTTCATACCTTCCGGTATCGTCTTACCTTCCGGTATCATCGTATCACATCGGAACTTCCGCTGCTGTTTCTGCGCATGCTCCGACGTCGACTACTTCATCCTACTATAGGACTGCCTCTGCGTATGATGTTCCTGCCTATGCATCTGGTTATGGGGTTCCGGGTCATTCGTCGATGTATGATACGAGAGTAACGTCATCGATGAACAGACTTCCGGTTACGTCATCGGTGTATAGCAGTCCGGCTCCCTATGCTGCACCGCCTTACTCTCCGCTTCCTGTACGCAGTGTAGTGTATAGGCCTACTTCATACCCTTCTGTGGCTTCTGTAGTCCGACCTGTTGATGTACCACGTCACGTGTTTCCTACTGCACGTATTCCTACACGACCGACTTCCGGTACATCGGGTGCTCACTTCCGTTCTCCTTCTCCTAGGCCTGTCAGATATGCTATGCCATATCATGCACCTATACCGAGACGACAAGTGAGGGTTGCTCACCCACATCTGCCTAGATACCCAGCTAGGCCGGCGATGTCCCAGTATGCGGCTGCTTCCGGTTCTGCCTTACTTCCTCCTTCTGATAGGCAGTGTCGTCCAGCAACATCTATTCCTGCCAACCTCTTTGATAGGTTTAATAGATTGTTTGCTGGCTTCGCAGCCCTACAGCGTGACATGTTGATGCCTCCACCACCATCCCCTACACCACTTCCGGCTGGCTATCAACCTCGCCCCGTATCATCAAGGAGGCCGACTTCCGGTTCCCATCCTCAGCTACCACTTGATCTCTCGCAGGGTAGTAGACCTACACCTCCCTCGTTTGTGCCCAGGTTTACCCCTGTGAATCCCGGGACAGTGAATAACGCTGAGACGGAAGCGGAAGAACGGACTTCCTTGTTTGATGCTGATCCGGACCTCGCCGCGTCCAGTTACTCTGATACACTGGCTCGCCTGTATGAGTTGTTTCCGGATATGACTCCTCCGCCAATTGTGGAATCCAGAAGGGTCACTGCGATGTCTGATCTCCGACAAGAGCCGTCACATCGCACGTCACTTCCACCTTCTAGGGCCGTCTTTGAATGTGCTGAACGCATGCGGGACGCCTTCTCACTTCCTAAGACCCAAGATGAGAGGCAACGACAACAGGATTCTAGATCTCTTTTTAAGAAATCTACTGGTGTCTTCCCGCTGGAGCGACCCGTGTTCCGGTCGTATTCAGTACACGGTTCACCTTGGCATGATCGAGCAGCAGTCCAGGAACCAGAACTCGATCAGTTTCTTGGAGTTACTCCGCCGAAGAAAGACATTTCTCTTTCTGTCCGTCAGATTTGTCTACTGTAGGACACTTCTAGACAGGAGGTAGCGATTACTTCCCATCTCGATTGGTTTCTTTACGCCATTCGCACGATCCTTAATCGTATACCTCAAACGTCGCCTTCCGGTTATGTATCTGTTCCGGTGGATGACGTCAACCTGATGAAGGACTTCCTGACGGCAGCTGCGCGTGCAGACGCGGACTTGATGGCATCCTCAGTCTTCATGTCCGCTATGTTTGTACACTTAAGGCGTCTCGCACTGTTTTCGGCCCTGCCTACGTATACCCCGTCCAGTGTGAGATCGACCTTAAGGGAGCAGTCCCACGCCTCAGGACTTCTGTTTGCCGGTGTACTACCTGAGCTGCAGAATGAAATGTCCGCTGCCAGGACCACACATTCTTACTTTGGACCGCAACAGAGGAAGCGATCGGCCCCTGAGGCCTCGACGTCGTCTTCCTCGGCCCCGAAGAAAGCTTCATCTTCAAGTTCTTCTTCCGGGGCTGGTGCCAAGAAGGATATACCCTCCTCTTCGAAATCCGGCGGAGGTTCGAAGGGAGGGGAGAGCGGCCACTCTAAGCGTGGTGGCGGAAAAGGGAAGTCCGCCAAAGCTTCCAAGAAATGAGGACACGGGCCATGCAGATGTGCTTTCTGCATGGCGAGACCGCACGTTGCCGCTGTTCCCAATTCCACCAGATACGGCGCTTCCGGTAGGCGGGAGACTTGTAAGGTTTTGGAGGAATTGGGAGGCAATCCAGGCGGATTCGTGGGTATTGAACACCCTACGTCATGGGTATCGGCTGGAGTTCGCCACAACTTCCCCGTTGACTACGTCACCCAGGGCGTCTCGAATTCCAGTGCGTCGGGAGCACCTGATGGAGATTCAGAGGTCCGTGGACAAGTTGGTAGTGAAGGGTGCAGCTATAGAACTTCCGCCAAACGATCTGTCCCCGGGCTTTTATTCTCCGGTGTTCCTGGTCCCCAAGAAGAACACCACCGAAATGCGTATGGTTATAAACCTGCGTCGGTTGAACAAGGACTTCTTAGCCCCGCCTCCTCATTTCCAGATGGAGTCGTTCCGGTCTATTCGTTCGGCTCTGTTACAAGGGGATTGGATGACGTCTCTCGACCTCCAAGATGCATATCTGCATGTTCCGATCTACAGGGCTCATCACAAGTATCTGCGCTTCCTGGTTGGCAACCGGAAGTTCCAGTTACGCGTGCTCCCTTTCGGACTATCCACATCCCCTTGGGTCTTCACCAGAATTTTCAACCCGGTGGCGTCATTCCTGCACACGAGAGGTCTCAAGTACCACTTCTACCTCGACGATTCCCTACTACGGAATCAGTGCAGGGAGGAACTCCGCAAGGACACCAATTTCGTTTGGGAGGTCCTTGTTGCTCTGGGCTATCTTCCTCACGAGGGCAAATCGGAGTTGACACCATCCCAGTCTCGAGTCTTTCTCGGAGTTTCCTACGACACCCTTTCAGCGTTAGCGAAACCTCCGGAAGACCGCTGGAAGAAAATTCTGACGTCGGTGCCGACGTTCCTGTCAGCATCGCACAGACGTGCTCTCCAGTTCGCTGCAATTATCGGCCTGTTAACATCAACTCAGGATGTAACACCTCGAGGTCGGTTGCAGCTTCGGCCGTTGATGATGCACCTCAACAACCATTGGCCGAAACGGCACCTGAATCCTACTGTCCCTGTGACAGAGGATGTCAAACGTCTCCTACGCTGGTGGCTGCAGCCGGAGAACGTGATGATAGGTGTCACCTTCCTACCCTTTCAGCCGTCCCGTCAACTGTTCACGGACGCATCGATGGAAGGATGGGGAGCACATTTGGGTTCGAGGTCAATATCCGGCTTGTGGAACGACAGCCAGAGGAAGCTACATATCAATGTATTGGAGTTCCAGGCCGTAACCCTGTCCATACAGAGATTGCTTCCAGACCTCAAGAACCAACGCTTGTTAGTAGCAACGGACAACACGACAGTCCTCGCCTACATAAACAAGCAGGGAGGGACTCACTCTCCCCAACTGCTGGATCAAGCACAGAAATTCTTCAGCCTATGTTGGGACAACGGAATTTCTGTGCGAGCTCGCCACATTCCGGTCATCTGAACGTCTTAGCCGACGCACTGTCCAGACCGAATCAGATAATAGCGACCGAATGGCAGCTCCACGAAGACATCCTAGCCCAGATGTCTCGGATATGGGAGACGCCGAACGTAGATCTGTTCGCCACCCGTTGGAACCATCTACTGCCGGCCTATGTGTCTCCCGTTCCGGATCCAGCAGCCCTGGCAGTCGACTGGTCCGACATGATTGCGTACGCCTACCCGCCGCCAGCAATCTTGTCACAAGTCCTCCGGAAGATCCAAGCACAGCCGTGCGTGGTCTATCTTGTGGCTCCGTGGTGGCCCACTCGCCCTTGGTTTCCAGACCTGATGGATCTTCTCATAGATGTGCCTCGTCGGCTGCCGCTTTGGTGGAACCTGCTTCGTCAGCCGAGATCCAGCCTGTATCACTCGAATCCCGGTCTATTTCAACTGACCGCGTTCAAGTGCTCCAGCATCAGCTCGTTGAGGCTGGGACCGGGTGCTGTACTGACTGGGCTGATCAGTGTCCAGAATAATAGGAACTGTGGACACTCTCGTGTTCTGGCACATGTAGGCACCGTCGTGATATGACTGAAACAATGTTGAAAACGACGTTAAATCCTACTCACTCACTCACTCGTTGAGGCTGGATTTTCTGTCGAAGCGTCCGAAAGGATGGTCCGGTCCACCAGAGCATCAACGACTGCGGTGTACCAGAACAAGTGGAAGTCCTTCGCTACCTGGTGTTTTGGACGTGGAATTGTTCCAACCTCTGCCACTGTTCACCGGGTAGCAGACTTCCTTTTGCATCTGTTCCATGACAGGCAGCTTGTTCCGGCCACGGTCGACGGCTATCGGTCCGCTATCTCCAGGGTACTTCAATTGACCACAGGTGTCAACCCATCACTCGACGTCAACCTTTCTGCCCTTCTTCGTTCCTTTCGGGTGGAGAGGCCTACTCCGACGCCGCAGCTTCCTAAATGGGATTTGGCTCTGGTTCTGAGACGGCTCTCTGAGCCGCCCTTCGAACCCATCGGCACCTGTGAGTTGAAGTTTCTATCTTACAAGACCGTATTTCTGATTGCCTTTGCCTCTGCCGCCCGCGTATCAGAAATCCATGCCTTGGACTTCAGGTCTTTGAGATACAACCCTAAGTGGACCTGGGTGGCGTTATCTACTCTCCCGGATTTTGTTGCGAAGAACCAGTCCCTCTACGACAATCTTCCGAGAGAGTTCGTCATCCCGGCTCTGTCCAACATCCTGTCCGCGGCTGTTGACGATGACAGAGTCTTGTGCCCCGTCAGAGCTCTCTCCTGTTACCTGGCACGTGTGGAGCATATGAGAGCTGGGCGGGTGCGTCTTTTCATCCCGTTTGGGCCCTCTTCCAAGCAGGAGATATCTAAAAATACTATATCTTCCTGGCTTGCCAAGACTATTCGTTTTGCGTACACGGACGTACCACCTGAGGTCATCTCCTTGTCCAAGGTCTCCGCCCATGAGGTCAGGGCCATGGCGGCATCCTGGCCTCTATGGACCAATAGATCCGTGTCCGACATAATGAGGGCCTGCTACTGGAGGAGTAATGTTACCTTCGTGTCTCACTACCTCCGGGATCTGACGCTCCAACGACGGGACATCTTCTCACTGGGACCCCTGGTGGCTGCCCAGTCAGTTGCGGACCCGTCTACGCACTAGACCTCCTAGTGATTTTACCATTTTTTAAAATCTGGTAAGTGTCTGCTCTCCCCAAATTTTCAAAAAAAGGGGGGGGGCGGGAGGTTTTGGTCTAGTGCTTGTCAGCCATTCACTAGGCCCGCTTATATGTATATATTAGGGCTGGGTGATTATATCGATGGCCATACCGTCATGTTATATGTCTTTATGGCACTCGATTATCTCGCTGACTCCTGTTTTGCCTTGCGGCCTATGCTTGAGAACTTTTCTGTTTGACCACTATTTCCCTCCTCCTGCTATGATATTCTAGCAATAAGGTATGTGAAGGTAAGTTTTACAGCGTAGGAAATATGAAAAATTTGAAAATCAATTTTCCTATTTCTAAGCTAAAACTTACCTTCACATACTGTGATGGCCCTCCCAGCCTCCCCGCTAATGGGTTATTCACACTGCGATTGAATAGGAAAGAAGGAAGTGACGTGGTCAGACAGAGAGGATTCTGGGTACTCGCGCATGGGCATTGGGGCATTACAGGGACTATTTCTTTTGGTTCTGTGGTAAGGTTTTACAATGGGGCAATCGCGTAGGAACACGATAGCAATAAGGTATGTGAAGGTAAGTTTTAGCTTAGAAATAGGAAAATTGATTTTCAAATTTTTCATTTTTCTAGGCTTCCATTCTTGCAGAAATTGTATACAGGGTATGTAACTTAAGGCTACCACACAAACATGCCCTCCACCAGACCCTCTATACCATGTAGAACATTGAGACATGCATGACACATGCATGACCTAGGTCAATGGCTTGATTCACTTAGCTGATAGGGTCAATTGATAAATGCCAATAAATTTCAGGCTATGTTGCTTGGCAGCAAACCATCCGATAATTTTAGCATAAACATAGATGGATGCTCTGTCATACCTGAACATAGTGTCAAACTTCTTGGTGTACAAATAGACGACAAGCTGAATTTTAACGCTCATGTTTCCATTCTCTGTAAAAAAGCTGCAAGACAACTCTGTGTTTTAAAACGGCTCGGAAAGTTTTTAGACTTTGACAGTAGACTTGCAGTCTTTAAAACTTTTATACTCTCCTGTTTTAACTATTGTCCCACTGTGTGGCATTTTACCAGCTTAACAAGCACCAAAAACATGGAAAAAATTCAAGAAAGAGCCCTGAGATTTGTTTTTAAAGATTTTATCAGCAGCTATGATATTTTATTACAAAAAGCAGGTATACCAACACTTCACTTAAGAAGAACCCGTCTCTTAGCTATGGAAGTTTTTAAGATCTTAAGATCCGGGATATCTGCAAGACATTTTTAATAGACGAAAAAGTTCATATGGTCTGAGGGGAGGGTCTAGTATCCTATCGGTACCCCGAGTCAAGGGGGAAAATCATGGCAAAAGAAGTTTTGGCTACATGGGTGCCAAAATCTGGAATGACCTCCCCTCAGATATCAGAAATGAGGACAATTTTAAGTGTTTTAAACGAATAATTAACAAGTGGAAAGGTCCAAGCTGTTCTTGTTATAATCTCTGCAGATACGATATTTCTAATTAATTAAATCTATCCTAGTTTTACTACCTTGTAAATAGGAATCTTATGGTATTCCTGTTATGTTGCCTAGTCCGTTTTATCTGCTTTGCAATACATGCTTCCATACTCTTTTAATTATATATATATATACACACATACTGTTGGTCGGACCAATAGCTTTTGTAGCTAATGTTATCTGTATTAACCATTCCGACGTTAAATAAAGATTGAAATGAAATGAAATGAAAAGGGTCAAAGTCCAAGTCATTATGTTTAGATAGCAGTAAGCTGCATATACAAGTCTGCATTCAACCATTGTAAGAATTTATAACCTTCCAAACTAGGGGTGGCAGGTGGAGGTACATGTAAATAATATGATGCCATGAAAGGATAGACCCAGTCCATCTAATCATGAGGATTTTACATTGTATCTCAATATTCATCTTTTGTCATTTACTGCTGAAGGATATGCTTTCTATAATCTGAAAAAGTAAAAATATTTTACAAATATTGGTAACATGCAGAGAAGACATTATTTATCATTTCATCAGGTTGGTTTCATAAAAATGTCTGTCCCATCAGTCACAAGTTATTTTTTTAAATATATATATGTGTACATTACACTAATGCACTATAGATCTTTATTGAGAGCAATATGTGAGACTACAAATTGTATGGCTCTTCGCCATGGAACTGAACATCAAAGAGTTAGTGGAATTATTCCAACAGACTATTTTACATTTAAATAGCCCCGTTTCAGTGCCTAAGGCTCTAGTTAATTTAGCATGTTGGTATCCCAAACCTGCAGTACGTTTTGCTTTTGACTTCCGATGTCGATTTTATCCCGACATTAAAGTAGTTTGGCCAACGATGAAATTCAAACCTGTCACATCTTGTACATCGCAGCGGATTGGCGTAATCAGATAGCTTAACATGTTCACTGATTGGTTTGATTTAGAGGAAACCCCTTGATCTATTTGACCTAACAGATCGATCGATACACTGGCTCACGAGGATGAGTGTATCAGGCTGGTCATGGAATATTCTCTATGTATAATATTATATAGTCAATCAGCTCATAAATCATGACCAGGCTGAATTATATTTAGCTTTGCCTTCTCAAGAAATATGAACATGTAATTGTTCTTCAGAAACACTTACCCGGTAAACACAAGAGAAGAAACTCAAACCATGACACAAGATTATCCAACTCTGTGGAATGGCACTTGACAGAGGTAAGATTGTTTAACGGGATCTGATAACAAAATTATGGGCAACAGTCAACCTAACAGGGGAGCCAAGTAAAGCTTATAGAATTTTTTTTTTAACATGGTTCATACGCCTCATGGAAAGTCCTTAAAACTCATGGAATTTACTTGCTCACCTGGAAAGTCCTGGAAAATGCTTAAAAATAAAGTTAAACTCCTGGAAAAACTACACTTTTGTCTTCTGGAAGAACTAGCGATATGATGCCACATGTTACTGTGCCAAATCTTGTTCCTGAACTTCATTAACTTGCTTATCTTTGTTGCGAGTTAGTGTACTGAAGACTCCTGGAAAATTAAAATTATTGAACTGGAAAGTCCTGAAAAACTCCTGCAATTTTTTTCCTGCTGTAATTGTATGAATCTTGTTTAAATACATTGAACTTGTTGAGAACTCAGTTTATCCAACTCCCTTGAGACACAACAGTTTGTTATATAATCAGACTGAAAAATCAATTGAAGGAGAACTGTTAAACATTTCATACTGGTTTGTTTCTGTAGGATTTGAACATAGATCAGCTTGATACGTCAGATGATTCAGTGCTCTGTACGCCGGTGTTACGACAGAGGAACCTGTCTGGTGGGCAGACCCCTCGATCCCCTCATCTCTCCTCCCCAATTGTACGACTGCAGTTTGAAAATACAGGGCGGCCCAAGTCGGTAAGCACTGCCCAAATAGGCAATGGTAATCACCAGCCCAGGCTGAAACTTTGAACACCTTTGTTTTCTTGAACAGGTAAACCTGGAAAGCCAAGGAATTTGAAATTCAATTTTCAAGGCCTGGAACATCATGGAATTATCTGCTCCGGCATGAAATTTCTGTTCCTTGAAAATTCCGGTAAAATGGACTGATCATAGTTGTGAATCCATAAAGATGGGTGCAAAGTTCATCAACAATAAAGTATTCACAGTAAGCAGCTGTCAAGTAAATGTGACAAGCTTACAATTTCATTGAGGGTCATGGAAAAGTACTGGAATTTGTCCATAAAAGGCCATGGACAGTCCTGGAATTTGTCCATGAAAGGCCATGGACAGTCATGGAATTTGTCCATAAGAGGCCATGGACAGTCCTGAAATTATGATCCTCAAGGTGCATAAACTCCGAAGGAAATCCCCAAAAGCCCAGATTTGTCCATGTTACCATGCACTTCATCTTCAATTGCTAGACTGGAAATCATGATTGAGCATGGTTACCATGAGATTTGAGCTCGTATGCGGACAGGTTATTGACATGTCCATGCAATTAACATTGTCAGGGACAAGTTACTGGTTTTTATTACCCCTCGGGCAGATTCTGCTCTGCCCGAGCGGTATTGTCGTTGCCTCCGTCGTCTGTCCGTCCGTCCGTCCGTCCGTCTGTCCATCATATCATTGTAAACACATTATCTTAAAAAGTCCTTCACTTACAACAATGAAACTTCATACAGTTGTTTAATACAGCCAGTACCAGAAGCCTATTGAAAGTCGGTGTAATCGGATGTGTTTTTCAGGAGTTCTGCCCCTTTATACATGTCTGTTGGTCCATATCCTTGTAAACACATTATCTCAAAAAGTCCTTCACTCACAACAATGAAACTTAATACAGTTGTTTAATACAGCCAGTACCAGAAGCCTATTGAAAGTCGGTGCCATCGGATGTGTTTTTCAGGAGTTATGCCCCTTTATACATGTCTGTCTGTCTATATCCTTGTAAACACATTATCTCACAAAGTCCTTCACTCACAACAATGAAACTTCATACAGTTGTTTAATACAGCTAGTACCAGAAGCCTATTCAAAGTCGGTGTAATCGGATGTGTTTTTCAGGAGTTATGCCCCTTTATACATGTCTGTTTGTCCATATCCTTGTAAACACATTATCTCAAAAAGTCCTTCACTCACAACAATGAAACTTCATACAGTTGTTTAATACAGCCAGTACCAGAAGCCTATTGAAAGTCTGTGCTGTCGGATGTGTTTTTCAAGTCCGTCAACAGACATGCTGGTCATTGGTTTGTACAACCCTCCCCGATCCCCAGTACAGGAGGTCATTAATGCACTGTTTACCATCTTCAGGTCACAATCCCCATCTCTCGTGCAAACTGTTATCCTTGGTGACTTTAACATAGACTTGTTAAAAGACTCCACAGACAAGAGAAAACTTGTAGACTTTTTTGAGACTTACAATCTACAAGAACGTATCCACCCGTTGCCCACCACAGACCTCCACACTACCATAGACCACATCTACAGTAACGCCCCCAATACATCAAGTGGAGTGTTGGAGAGTTACTTCTCCTACCACAAACCTGTGTGGATTGCTGTGAATAGACAGTAATCGTTCGACTACATCTACTATAGGTAATCACTGCTCTATTGCTATATTGTTTTGTCTGTCTATGATCTATATCATACAGGTAAAATTATGCCCACCCCAAATATGTGAGTTGTTGGGGTCAGAAACATTATTTCCACAATTGCTCTGGGCCCGGCCCGAGGGGTCCCGATGGCGACAGCCTACTTTTCTAGAAGTGGTAACCTCAGTGCTGGTAACCTGAAGACGGATTACCACTAATATCTAGCTATGCAATTTGGTGCCCAAACTCAAAGGCTACAGCCCTCCAAACAGGTTCAAAATTCTCCATTGGATATTGACAACATAATGAAATATTTTACATATGAATGTGGTGTTGATGGTAAAATAACTAATTTCTTTAATCATGTGATGCTTGCTTTATAAATTGAAAAGATATATCTGTGAGTCACTCAGTTATTTTCGTCTCATTTTATAATAACAATCTACTTTCATTTTACTTTCTAAAATCCATTGTTGCTGCTATTATCAGATTTTCTATTTAAGAAATGATGTTTCCATAGGCATGCTCAATGGTTATTTTATGCACGGTTAGTGTGGGAAAGTCTATATTTTAGGGCAAGGGCGAAGCCTGCGCCCTAAAATTTATAAACCCTTGCCCTAAAATATCAACTTTCCCACACTACCTGTGCGTAAAATAACCATTGAGCACACCTATGAAAACATTATTTCTATTCTATTGCACCACCCAAATCGATTATCAAGAAAGATTATAATGAAAATTTGAAAACATATTTTAAACTTTGACAACCTTTCTCCCCTTGGAAAAACTCGTCCACTGATGCTCCCGTCTCGGTTGGCTCTCAAATGGGGAGTGATACTGTCAGCGGTGTGGAAATCACGTGATATATGTCTGTTTGTGTCGCTTTGTTAATCAATTTCACGATGGAAACAACAGTAAACTTGAGAAAGAAATTATTTTTTGTTTTATTCGATTGTTACTTGTATGAAAGCAGACATCCCTTTCCTCATCCGACTTGTGAAATAAAATCTCCCAATGAACACCTGCACTTGGCGGGTGTTGATTTCACATAACCGTGCTAAAACGTGTAATAATTGCATGGTTAGCTCGATGTTTTGGTCATAAGTGTTAATAGAATTCAGCTTTGATATACAGAATTGATTTTTTTTTTTTTTTACATTTTTATTAACAATGCAAAACCATTGATGTTGTTTTTGATGTTTTCTTTGCAGCCAAGAAGTCCTGCGACACCACGGGTACATATTGTAGACATGAGTCTGACACCATACAGAATGGCCAGGAAACGGAGAAGTAGCGAATCACTCGAGGACGAAGCAAATATTCCAAATAAGGACAAGAAAGCAACCAATCGACCCAATACTCGAAACCAGGGCACGCGGACCCCGGATCAGCTTCCGTCATCAGAGAATGAAATCAGCTACATCAGCCAACAGGCTCCAACTAAGATATGTATGCCAGGGACACCCAATTACATGGTGAAGGGCAAGCCTGTCGCCCTCGTCTCACCGATCACCCAGTCCGTTATAAAAGCCTCAAGGTCAACCAGAGTAAGTTTTGTCATGTTCTGAATTATCCAATCATTCAATCAGATTTCTTGGCACAAGAAGTTGAGGGGGAAAAAAATCTAGAACAAAATTTTATCTTCTGTTTTTTAATTTCTTCTATATTTTCAAACATTGGTCGAATTGATTTGGTAGGCTGATGAAAATTTGGTAAGTTGATAAACTGAATTGGTAGAACACTTACTGCATCAGTTGAGCGAGGTGAAGCTATGGTTACCAATATGTAATAATGGAAGGGCCAATTTGTTCAATATCAAATGAACACCTTGCAGCAGACCATATATTCAGAGGTTCAGAGGGATTATTCATCATTGACATCTTTGATAAATTAATTTTAATTTGAAGCTATTTAAATAAATGTAAATGTTTTTACCTCTAATTTAGAGATACCACGCAGCCAGAACAAATAAACGTCACATGAAATGTTGATTGAACAATCATCTGCTCCTTTGAAAAGAAATGTAGGTAAAATTCAGTTCTGTGCTGATGACTGCATGCAAGTTGGGGAATAATTAACTATTTTAGAATTAACCCAAACCTGACATCAACATGATTCAGTTATGGTTTCAATACATTATAACCAGAAACTTATCTCACACAGTTTAGAGATTTCAAACTCTGAATTAGACCAGTTTCACTGCATGATAACATACTAAAGTTTGTTTGCCAGAAATCTTTGCTTTCAGTTAATCTGGTTTGCAACGTCTTGCAACTTCCAATTTGTTAGCATTTTATTATGTCTCCCCCAACTATGTTGGGGGGAGACATCTAGTGTTTGTGCTGTCTGTCTGGTTGGATGGATGTCTGTCTGGATGGATGGTTGTCTGTCCGTCCCCTTACCTTGTCTGCAAGATATCTTGAGAACTACTGGATGGAATTTCACCAAACTTGGATGGAAGCTTCATTGGGATAGCCCCCCCATTTGATTAGGTTTTGGTGTGTGTGTGCATTCATCCGTGTCCGGTGTCCGTCCGTCCGTCCATCTACTGGTACATGTATATACAGGCCTTGTCTGCAAGATATCTTGAGAACTACTGGACGGAATTCCCTCAAACTTGGATAGAAGCTTCAGTGGGATAGCCCCCTCATTTGATTAGGTTTTGGTGTGTGGGCGTGCATTCATCCGTGTCCGGTGTCCGTCCGTCCGTCCATCTACTGGTACATGTATATACAGGCCTTGTCTGCAAGATATCTTGAGAACTACTGGACGGAATTCCCTCAAACTTGGATAGAAGCTTCAGTGGGATAGCCCCCTCATTTGATTAGGTTTTGGTGTGTGTGTGTGCATTCATCCGTGTCCGGTGGCCGTCCGTCTGTCCATCTACTGGTACATGTATATACAGGCCTTGTCTGCAAGATATCTTGAGAACAACTGGATGGAATTTCACCAAACTTGGATGGAAGCTTCATTGGGACAGCCCTCCCCCCCCATTTGATTAGGTTTTAGTGTGTGTGTGTGCATTCATCCGTGTCCGGTGTCCGTCCGTCCGTCCATCTACTGGTACATGTATATACAGGCCTTGTCTGCAAGATATCTTGAGAACTACTGGACGGAATTCCCTCAAACTTGGATAGAAGCTTCAGTGGGATAGCCCCCTCATTTGATTAGGTTTTGGTGTGTGGGCGTGCATTCATCCGTGTCCGGTGTCCGTCTGTCCGTCCATCTACTGGTACATGTATATACAGGCCTTGTCTGCAAGATATCTTGAGAACAACTGGATGGAATTTCGCCAAACTTGGATGGAAACTTCATTGGGATAGCCCCGTCATTTGATTAGGTTTTGGTGTGTGTGTGTGCATTCATCCGTGCCCGGTGTCCGTCCATCCGTCCATCTACTTGTACATGTATATACAGGCTTTGTCTGCAAGATATCTTGAGAACTACTTGACGGAATTTCACCAAACTTGGATGGAAGCTTCAGTGGGATAGCCCCGTCATTTGATTAGGTTTTGGTGTGTGTGTGTGTGTGTGCATTCATCCGTGTCCGGCATCCGTCCATCCATCTACTTGTACATGTATATACAGGCCTTGTCTGCAAGATATCTTGAGAACTATTGGACGGAATTTCACCAAACTTGGACAGAAGCTTCAGTGGGATAGCCCCTCATTTGATTAGGTTTTGGTGTGTGTGCGTGCATTCATCCGTGTTCGGTGTCCGTCCATCTACTTGTACATGTATATACAGGCCTTGTCTGCAAAATATCTTGAAACTACTGGACGGAATTTCACCAAACTTGGATGGAAGCATCATTGGGATATAGCCTCTCATTTGATTAGGTTTTGGTGTGTGTGTGCATTCATCCGTGTCCATCGTCCGTCCGTCCATCTTCATGTACATGTATATACAGGCCTTGTCTGCAAGATATCTTGAGAACTACTGAACAGAATTTCGCCAAACTTGGAAGGTTCATTGGAATAGCCCCCTCATTTGATTAGGTTTTGGTTTGTGCGTGCATTTATCCTTGTCCATTGTCCGTCCATCCATTCATCTAATTGTACATGTATATACAGACCTTGTCGGCAAGATATCAGGAGAACTACTTGACACTTATTTCTACATTAATTTTATAGCACTTTCCCTTAATAATGTGCCCACTCAACGCAAGGTGGGAGGTTGGGGGAGACGTATGTTTTTGCTTAAAAAAACAACCAGCATAGGCTTCATGCCGGAGCGGCAACCCAAGGGTCAAAGCGGAACCTCTAGTTTAATCTGTTGTCTCCCATAAAAATCCAGTGGCTGGATTTTATCAAGAGTTCTTCCCCCTGATTGCTACATATGTTCACAGTGCAGTCACAATCAAGGGGAGATAACTTTTCGATCGTGTTATCTTCTGTTAGTTGTACACATATTCGGTATCATCCTGATCATAAATATATATCATGAACAAGTAAAGCATATTCAAGTTTTGATAAGTAAACAGGCCCAGAATAAACTGGAAGAAATTAATTAATTTGATGTTCATAGGTTGGTCAGTGATTTAAGGTGACTCCCTGGTTTAGATGCAAAGTCATGTCATTTTTCTCATATTTTCTGTGTAGCCTATTTTTGTCCATCCTATATCAGAAAATGATATAAAAATTGGGGCATAGCGTATTACTTTTTTCTCATTTTCGGCTTGTATAACGTGTACCTGTGGCAAATTGGTACAATGTGATTACTATGTAAAACACCCAATACTTGAGACATAATTGTTTTCAGAATATTCAAAAGTCATGTCAATTTTCTCATTTTTTGTCTGGATCGCCACCGCGTAGCGGTGTCGACCAGACTATGCTGCCACTCACGAAATATCTGAAAATGTGTACGTGCACTATATTGCAATGACCCTGTGTTGACCTGTAAGTAACAATCCGCCAGTGATTTGCACTTTCGGTTTGTGTCATCTTCTATCAGGGTAACCAGAAAATGAAGAGAAAACAGTCGTAATCGTTTCATGTTAACTAGAAATAAAACGAAATCTGAATTTGAGGGTATTTCATATTCATTTCTTCGCCCAGGGATTGCTTGAATCCGTGGACTATTTTTTTGTTCTTGTATTTGTCTGGTTCCGTGCAATCGGCTAAAACCCGGTAAGCGTAAGCCCCCAATCCAAGACACAGTCTTATATATGTCTGGTGTTTATAGTTGGTAATTCGTTTCTTGTTTGTAGCATTGGAGAGACAATTTGTGCGAAAATTCCTGTTGTTTTTGCTGCACGATCATTGCGTATTCGCCGAGCAGACGTTGCAAATCTTGTTCCGCTCTCGCTGGACAGGTTCCGGTTCTGCGATTATGAAGACCCCAGTTTTCAACACTCGTAGTCGCGTCCTTTCCCGTGAAGTCGGCGTTCGTTACTATTTTAATGTGTACGCATACTGCATGGAATATATTTCTAGAGAAGATATGTGTCGAAGCAACAACGATAGTTTGTGAATTTCTCCTGTCCAGTGCAATGTCATCTTCACAAGTCCAGGTAAATCCTAAATTCTCACAGAGGATTTACCTGGACATTTTTGGTAATTCGAATGAGTTCTTGGGCCGATGCCTCTATGATACAATCTCGTACATTCCATTCCCCATGCTTGTTTCCGACATGACAGCACTTTGGCCCGCGCTAAAATCCAAACCTGTCACATTTCCTACTTCGCAGCGGATTGGCATATTCAGCTAGCTTAGCGCGTTCACTGATTGGTTTGGTTTAGAGGAAACCCCTTGACCTATATATATCCAGAACTAGTAAGGGTAACTAACCAAGCCAGTGTATCGATCCTAACAGATCGATATATACACTAGCTCGCGAGGATGGTGCAATGTATTCTGGGGGACTGGTATACTTCATGTAGGAAGCTATTGTCCGAGTCTTTGTGCCGCTGAAAAGGCTCAAGTCTTAGACACATGTTGTCCCCAGACTTGGCTATTGTATGCATTGTCTGGTGATTCTTACATGGAGTATGAACCGGGGGACTCTGCTCCCCGAATAGGTCTATAATTAAGGCTGCCGCTTTGCGCGCAGCCTTATTGGATCAGCTTGGTCTCATGGGGGCCCAAATCGCTTTGTCCGCAAGATTGCGAAAAAACAAAGCAGAGTTGAGACTTACCGTCACAGGGCCAAATGTGGAGAAGATATTGAACTAGAAATTCGTAACAATTTGGGCTGTCTCAGATAAACAGAAGTCTGTCTTTGAAGCCCAAATTGTTCGTCTAAAATTCTCAACCGGAAGTTCAAAATCCAAAATCCAAGAAGACAAACTGCAAAATGGGCTCTCGCGAGACTTTTACGAGAGCTGCTTTGAAGTGATCTCCCTTTCTGCTCGTTGAGGGCGCTGTGGTTAGCGAAAGGCTTGAAAGGCAAAACTAATGGATAAATAAAAAGAACTGCACTAGATTGACTGGCCCATTCAGCCTGTATTTCCATCGACTGTTCATGCCTGGCAACATCATTTTGGTAACTCAACCGGAACAAGCGGAGTGATCGTTTTATTGCGGAGAATAAAAGCTGAATAAAACTTTGTCACTGAGTATTTTAATTGGGAGAAAATCGTGCTTGCCAACACGGGCAGCTATCACATGAACATGAACGTTGCGTTGCCCGTGCCGATTTTGACTTGCTCCAGACACGCAAACGTTGCACTCGCGAGTTGATCTAATAGTGAAAACAACAACAACAACAACAACTATTTTGCTTGATTATTTGTCACGACAATTCAACATTTTCATTTGGGAACTCAACTTATCTCTTGAAGAATTCAATATTTATCCACTATAACACATTTTTTTTGCGCGTGTTTGGCGCGCATTTTCCCATCGATAAAAAGCTCAATTGTTTGTGGAAAAAAACTCAATTTCAAAATTTCTAAAATATTCAATTCTTCAAATTCAAGTTTTTAATCTGGGTTACCTGGATAAAAAGTGGCTAAAACCCCCCTGATGTTAGGATATTTAAGAAAATATCGTTCCAACAAATTTAATCTCATAATTGAACCTTTTGTTGACATGTTACACGGATCCCTAATAGTGGAACAGTCTGGTGATAGAAATCAGCCCACCGAGTCGACATCCATCTTAGCTTGCTAAGGGCATTTCATGTTTCACTTAACACTACCCTTAGCTTATCGCTGTGATTCGGCATGTATTTCACACGGTGCCACCTTTCAGCCGCAAAGGACATATTTCTGGAGGGACATAATCCTGTTCGAAAGGTGTTCCTAAAGCATCAAGTCACATGCCCGCCGCATTTAAACGAGCCAAAGAAATTATCTGTATTTAAATATTTTGAACTGGGCATCTCAGAAATTTCAGTCTCACTTGAGTGCAGAGGCGCAAGACCGGGGGATTCTATGCGAGACAAAAACGAAGTTGTGCGAATCAGCTATTTTAGTTCTCACTCTAATGGAGCATGCTTCTTTGTTTTTCTTAAGAAAAATTGTATTACAAACGACCTTACCTATTTCAAAAAAATAAAATCGGCGACAGTTCACACGAAAATGATATGCTTTTTATTTTGTGATAGGGGTTATTTCGAGGCCCACCAAGGGATCATTTCAGTCGATGGCTTTCTGGAGGTGTGTCTTCGTTTTATGAATGTGATTGCGCCGTTGTCTGATCTCACGGGACCAATCGGATGTGACCAATTGGGAAATGCCCTAATATACTCAGATATCACCCATTACTGCATGGCTATGAGCAGAAGTTTCTACGTACGATAGTGCCATGCGTTAGGATGATGATCAACATCATGAAGTGAGGACATTGATCTTGGCAATGCAGAGCTAGAGGAAGGAGATAAATCTGTCAATGTCATCAACGTCTCTCGATCGAGAGACGTGTTCAAATTCTACAATGCCTGAAAAAATGGAGAAACTAGTTGGAATACATGACAGTATGGTGATAAAAAAAGTTTCAGAAGGGGTGACAAGCTGAAGTACCAGGAAGACAAGTAAAACAAATAGTTACTTCTGGACGGTAACTTTCAAAAACCTGAACGGATTCTTTGCAAATTTGGTATGTGGATAACTTGCCACAGGATATCACTCGAGATTGCTTTCCATGCTGGGTACCGAATGTTAAGGTTCCAAACCAAATCAGTAGTACTAACGTCGGGGGACATCAGATGCTCTGGTTTTCATTAAAATTTTCTCTGAAGCATCAAATTAATTAATGGAATAAATTATTGTACTTCGTACATTTCATCCTGTTATGACTGTCAAAGATAACTAAAGCATTACACATAACACAACCTATACACATGATCAAATTTTGGGAAATAGGAAAAACTATGTATTTCTAAAGATCACAGTCAAACATCAAAATCATAAAATCACACAGATAACGGCAGCCTTTCGAAGTCCACGAGTTCTAGTTTAGTTTGAACAAAAAGAACAAAAATTTTGGAAAACGGAAACAATAGAGTTTTTCAGGTACCGCTTACGAAAAGTTTTGTTGCTGTTGGTGTTCAAACTTTTTCAAACTAAATTATATACGCAATGATCGTGCAGCAACAACAACAGGAATTTTCGCACAAATTGTCTCTTCAATGCTATCGTTGTCAACAAACAAATTTACTATAAACACCAGGCATATATAAGTGATGTTGGGCACTTACCGCAAACACATGCAGCTCTTGCCAATATCTGCGCTACACAAAACTATTAATAAAACCAGCTAATAAAACTATCCAGTCTCCTCTCAAATTTGTCATATCATTTTGTCACAATAGAATCGCATGAATTATGAAAATCTGCTCACAAAAACTGGTAGAAGACATTGACACAGACGATCCACTTTTGAACATATTACTGCAAATAGTTTCGTGCTACCATGAAGACCTGGCATATTTTGAAATGAGCTGCCTTCACAAATTCACTTCCTTGAAGACTAAACTCTGTATTCCAGGTGTGTTTCCCCAGACAAATTCGTCCACAACTTGGATAAAATCTCCACATGTATCCATACATCTGCTATCGACTGAAACATGCCAGCTGAAATGTTTTGAAACTTTAAACCCATTATTGGCGATCCAGACATCAGTACTTTGAGTACTTTCATTTACTATGTATTCCTTGAAGTATGTAGTTTTTTAATAACTCAAATATAAGGCAGGTCGCCATGCAAAAAAGGGCATGAATAGGGCTCCGAATCTACCTACTCCCACACTTTTTCCCGCCATTTTGCATGAAGTCGCAACAATGCACCGTCACGACGTCGACAAATGCCACGCCAACAAAGAGTTTGCCATTCGACGTCATGACGTCACAAGGGATGCTTTAATAGTAAACGCAGCATGTCACAGTGCGCAGAACAGCCATACTTGTAACCAGGGAGCCACCTTAAATTCACCTGTTATTGTCGAAAGCTGTTTTTCTCACTAAAGAAAGCAAATCCAGAATATTGGTTGACCGAGATACAATATATTTATGACCCAAATCGTAAACCTGCTTTGCTTATGCCTAATCTCCATTAGGAAGAACAATACAAACTGTTAAAAACGGAAGTTAAAACCAACAGTTGTCTCCCCCTGGGGAGTTGTCTGCCCCTAGGGGAGCTCTCTCATCCCAGCGAGGTTACTATATAAGCTCTGCCCACGCCATTCATATCCTCTTTCTCTGTTTGTACTCGAGTAGTGCACATCAAGGAAGTGTTAAAGCAATACAGCTGTGTTGCTGTAACCGACGGTTATATCCTTTTTGCTTATGTGTTTCTTTTTCGGAAAATCTTCTTGCATTAATTATGTTTGAGGTTTCTGTTCCGATTTCTAATTCTTGTCGTGCGTGTGGGCAAGTTTGGACACCCACACGGTTTGTTTTGCTTGTAAGGTTTTGTGCTATCGGCAAACCACGTGTGCGGAGTGTTTGTTGTGGGATTCGTCAACCTGGAAGAAATATGCCCAGGCCCGACGTGCTTATTTATTGCGTGCCTCTGAGGATCCTACTCTATCGGAGGTCGATAGACGGCTTTTGGAAATTGCGCTTGTGAATGACATGAATCTCGGGGGTGTAGGTTTAGATTTGTCACATAGGTTTCAAAGTCTGGTATCATCGGCGTCTGTAAATATTCCACCGAGTGGGACCGTGGTACAGGAAGATAATAATCAGCTTCTAGACAGTCTGACCTCGACCGGTATTGCGTTGTCTGGAGTCCCTGTCAAACCGGTTTCATTGTTCAGCCCAACAAAGGCCTCTAGATCCAGGTCGGTTTTACCGGAGCGATCGATTGTCTCCATCGGACAAAAGAATGCAACTTCGCCGCATGTCATCTCGCCTTCGCCTTTGTCAATCGGTTTTTCGCATGCCGTTTCTTCCAAAGGAAATAAACATCGTCGTGTGGCAACTTCACCTTTACGGCTTAAATCTTCTGCTGGTTTATCTAAAACTGTCTCTCGTTCTATGGAGTGTCGTTCGAACCCGACTTTGAATGTTCAAATTGCGGACTTGCGATCTCCGGTTGCTACGTATGTTGATCCGTCACATCGTCGTTCCCGTGCTTCTAAACGACGCTCATGTACATCGCAACGCCGTTCATGTTCTCGTTTGCCTGTACGGAGTTTTGTTCCTCCGCGACGTTCTGTTACGCCGCCTCGTCGTTTGTATTCGTCCGTACGTCGTTCTCATTCACCTGTTCGGCGGTCTCGTTCTCCTGTTCTTAGATCTCGTACACCGGTTCGTCCTAGTACTATTTTACGGCCTTCCCGTTCTCCGGTACGCCGTTCTCGTACTCCTGTTCGACGTTCCCGTACGCCTCCACGCCGTTTGCCACGTCGTTCTGTCTCACCTTCCCATCAAGGTCGCCAAGTTCGTCAGTCGCAGACTCCATTTCTTGATCAATCGGTTGATCACGGTTTATCAACCTCTCGTCGACGTCACATCACTCGTTCACCCACACCGGTTTCGACGATTTCGTCTGATGATCATGATTCCTCTTCTTCAGCGGAGAGTTCGGAGGATTCGTCTAAGATGCCTTTTCCGGATAAAATGAAGGCGCTTTTGGCGCTTATTCCGGATATGCCTGTTTCTTCGAATGTTGTCTCTTCTTCTCGAATTAGATGTCCGACGGCGGCTTCTGCCGCGTTCGCGTCTACGTCGCTTAAAACACCTATCTCATGCGCTCCGTCACCAGCTTGGGAGTCTAATTTAGAGGATTTTGATCGTCAATTGGAGGACGACAACAAGTTTAAGAAGCCCCATTTTCCATTTAAATATGAGATTCATGATAACGTCTTGCCCGATAAACCGCCCAAACGTGATCGGGATTTGAGTCAGATTTCGAAGGCAGTTAAATCAGCTCCTCTTGCGGTTCCTCCCAAAGTGGTGGATAGTGTTCTGGAGATGTTGCTAGTTATGCAACGTGTTACATCTGTCGCGGATTGGTTTCTGTTGGCTACTTCTCGGATTGCCTTGGATCCTGCGTTACGCCTGGATGATGGGTCGGCTTCTTTGTCCCCTGGTCGCCTGGCCTATTTGCGTGCTTTCGTTGACACTCTCATTAAAGCTAACCGTCATGTCATTGAGGCCGGTTCTTTTTCTTATGTTTCGCTTCTTCAAGCTCAGCGTAATGCGTTACTGAAGGTGGTCAAGCCTGACGTTCCATACTTTGTTAAGGATCAATTGCTACGTCGGCCATTATCCTCTAAGTTGGTTTTCAACAATGCTATCGAGTCCGTCATGCCTGCTGTTCGTGAGGAACGGACGTCTCGTTTGATTTCTGCTGTGACTCGACGTCCTGCCTTTTCCGTGGATCGGAGACCTAAACGGGGTCGTACTTCCAATCCCACCCAACGTGATGTGGTTCCTCGGGGTAGTTTTCGTGGCTTCGACAAACCTCCACAAGGCCGTGGTCGCCGTTCCGCCCGTGGGAGGTCTTCCAGACGTGGTGGATACTCCAACAAATGACTATCCGATTTCCGTTTCCAATCAGGCCGAAGATTTTCAACTACCCGCCTTCCGTCCTTTCAGTCATCAGGTCGTGGGCGGCCGTCTACAGTATTTCTGCGAGAATTGGCGGCTTATAACGGACGACGACTGGATTATAAAGATCTTGAAGTTTGGCTTCCTATTCAATTTTCAGTCCCTGCCCAAACTCATCGCTTGGCCTCGTCCCTCCCGACTGCCAGTTCCCGCAGGTCACATGCAGACACTTCTGTCCTCGGTCACCACACTCATCGACAAGGGGGCCGTCAGAGAGTTACCACAAACCGAAGACAGCGTAGGATTCTACAGCCATGTTTTCCTGGTTCCGAAGAAAGATTCGGACCAGATGAGGATGGTAATCGACCTCAAGACATTAAACAAGCGTGATCTAATCACCCCTCCTCATTTCAAGATGGCGTCAGTATCATCGATTCGGGCCCGCGTACATCACCGGAATTTGGTTGGCCTCAGTCGATCTTCAGGACGCTTATCTCCATATTCCTATTCATCCTCGTCATCGGCGTTTCCTGCGTTTCACTATCAACGATCGTCGGTTCGAGTGGCAAGTCCTTCCGTTCGGAGTCAACATCGCCCCCTGGCTATTCACCCGTATCACTTCACCAGTCATGGCGTTTCTACATCTTCGGGGCATTCTCATCGATGTATATATCGACGACATCCTCTTGTGGGCTGCAGACAAGTCCCTTCTCAACGCGCAGGTCCGTTTCACACTGCTCGTTCTACGTCATCTCGGCTTCATTCCTCATCCTCTGAAGTCGGAGTTGGTTCCGGCGCAAATTCGCCGTTACATCGGGGCGGTGTTCGATACTCGTCTACAACTGGTACAGCTGTTGATACTAAAGTTTTTGTCATCAACGTCTCAGACACGTCAGCAGTGGCAAAGTCTGCTGGGTTTACTTACTTCCACGCAGGACCTTACTCATTACGGTCGTCTCCAGGTTCGGCCGCTGCAGTACCATCTGTCTCCTTATCTACAGCCGTCTTCCCTCAATCCTGCGGTTCCGGTATTGACGTCTCTACATCCACATCTGATTTGGTGGCAGTCCCGCCACAACGTCATGCGGGGAGTTCCATTCCGATTTCCGGCCCCAGTTCACCATCTTTACACCGATGCTTCCGAGACCGGCTGGGGAGCCCATCTGGACGGCCTGGAGGTGTCCGGCAGATGGTCGACTTTGGATGCCAGACTTCACATCAACCTTCTGGAGATGAAGGCAGTCATCCTAGCAGTTCAACATTGGAGTCGGCGTCTCATGAATTCGTCCCTTCTCATCGCGACGGACAACTCTACGGTCATTGCCCACATCAACAAGATGGGTACCACCGATCGCTCTCAACGTTTCGTCTGGTGTGGGATCTTTACGACTGGGCTCTCATTCATCACTGTCATCTCAATGCTCGCCATGTTCCGGGTCGGCTCAATGTCTTAGCGGACCGCCTGTCTCGTCCCGACACCGTTCTTCAGACCGAATGGCAACTTCATCCGGAGGTTTTTCGTCAGATCTGCAGCGTCTGGGAGTCTCCCTTGATCGACCTGTTTGCGACGAGGAACAATGCGCAGCTGGCCCTCTTCGTCAGTCCGATTCTGGACCCTCAAGCCTTCGCCATCGACGCTCTTTCAATCAACTGGGACAACTTCCTGGCTTATGCCTACCCACCTATGGCCCTGATTCAGGAAGTTCTTCAAAAGATTTCTCAACACGACTGCGTCATTCTGCTCGTGGTTCCGTGGTGGCCTCGTCGTCAGTGGTTTCCGGTTCTGGTTCCACTCCTCACTGCTCCGCCGCGTTGTCTTCCAGTATGGCCCAGCCTGTTACGTCAACCGCACGGGATTCTTCATCACAACCCACGGTGGCTCAACCTACACGTCTGCAGACTATCCAGAATGCACTCTCAGTCCAAGGATTTTCAGCAGAGGTTGCACGGACGATGGTTTCAGCCAATCGATCTTCCACATCGCAGCTCTATCAGGCGAAATGGGCCTATTTCGTCTCCTGGTGCCGAGAACGTGATGCCGTGATAAGAAATTTCAAATCAGCACCATTGAAGGGTATCGATCTGCTTTGGCTAGGGTGTTACGTCTTACCTCCGGCAGCGACATTAGCCTAAACGACAATATCTCTGCGCTCATTCGGGCCTTCGCGTTACAGTCTCGCCGTACTCGCCAGCTGTTACCGAAATGGGATATCGGTGTGGTTCTGTGTGCTCTGATTCGTCCGCCCTTTGAACCCTTATAGTCCGCTTCTCTCAAAGCTGTTTCCTACAAGGCTGTTTTTCTGGCGGCCTTTGCTTTGGCGTCTAGAGTGTCTGAAATTCATGCTCTTGAGAGATCTTCTATGACCTGGACGGCGGATTGGTCTCGCATTTCCTTTCGACCCATTCCTGAGTTCATCGCCAAAAATGAGTCTGTTCGCTTAGGTCCGTGTGCTCAACGTTTGTACTCCATCCCTGCGTTATCAGACTTTGTTCATGATCTTGAAGACGACCTTCTGTTATGCCCTGTTCGAGCTATACGCCACTATCTCACTCGTACCGATCCCGGTCGGGGCTCTCGTCGTCTATTATTCCTGTCTCTTCGACCGTCTGCTGTGCGTGACATTACCAAGAATACCATTGCTTCTTGGTTGAAGAAGACCATTAAGTGGTCATATCAACTTGCCATTGACGCTCCCCCACTGTTGTCTACTGCTTCTTCTCATGAAATTCGTGCCATCGCTACGTCATGGCCTTTATGGAAGAACTTGTCCCTTCATGACATTGTCCAGTCCTGTGCATGGACGGCAAATTCTACCTTCACTAATTTCTATCTGAGGGATATGTCGGTGCAATCAGATAGAATGACCACGCTTGGGCCGCTGGTGGCTGCCCAGCACGTGGTCAAGTAACTTTCAAAAAAGAGGGGGGGGGGGCATTTATCATCAGCGCAGCAAGTCAGCCAGCTTGCTGTATCATCTCATCTCATCTCTCAGTCATATCATATGTCTACATACTACATGATCACCTAAGAAAGAAGTAATGGGTCAGATTGCCAGCCGCCACCTCACAAGTCATCAATCTAGGCTTGACACAATGGTGAGTTTTAATCTTTGCCTTTACTGCAGATTTGCTTGTGTCATTTCAGGTTGAAGCTATGACCTTCTTCTAGATCATCTCAGCTGAGTCACCTGCGGTCAACTCACAAGTTCAACGTACAAAGAACTGACACTTTTGTGAGTACTATGTTTGTTTCAGGTTACCAGTGTCAGCAACAGGGATTAAAGTGCAGAAAGTTGACGTAAGACGGAGAGTAGACTCAGGGCAACCGCTGTCAACTCGCAACTCATCTTACAAGACCTGATCAAGCTTCAAGGACTAAAGTACAGAGAGTTGACATAAGACGGCTTGTGGACTGAGGGTGGTGTAAGATGGACACCGTGTAATGCTGCGGTAGCAGGTAGATCGCCTCTTCCCTGTTCATACATTGCTTACCATTCGAATACTCACAGCGCCACCAGGCCGGAGTTCCTTCGCATTGGTAAAATTGTGTACCACATCCACGATCACAGCTACATGGATGGAGACACTCAAGATAAGTAACTACTATATCGACTCCATGATTACCCACTGCGTCACCGACCAGGGTTCCTCTTGTTGAGTATTAATGTGTCATGTCTATGCCCATGTCTGTGTCATCTCAGCGGTTACTCAGCCTGCTATTGGAGCTACAACAAGGCCGAGGTGCCCACCTCCATATGTTGGTAGTGAGGCATAAGCAAAGCAGGTTTACGATTTGGGTCATAAATAATAAACATTTATAAACAATGTTACTATTTATAACCAAATCAAACCTGCTTTGCTTTGATTGTCCCTCCCTTCCTTCCCCTCACTCCACGGCCTTGCACACTACAGGTCTCGGATTATTACAATGAGAAAGAGGATATGAATGGCGTGGGCAGAGCTTATATAGTAACCTCGCTGGGATGAGAGAGCTCCCCTAGGGGCAGACAACTCCCCAGGGGGAGACAACTTTTGGTTTTAACTTCCGTTTTTAACAGTTTGTATTGTTCTTCCTAATGGAGATTAGGCATAAGCAAAGCAGGTTTGATTTGGTTATAAATAGTAATTGTTTATAAATGTTTATTATTTCATCATTTACATTATTATTCAATTACTTGAGATTAGGAATACATTGTACTAAGTTATTGTTCATTTTTGTATTACAGAGAAAAGCCATGACACCGAGATCTAGAGCACCGATGGCCTTAGTACTCAACTCCCCGGTATCACTAGAGAGCTCGCTATGACAGAGACTAAATTTCCTCTTTTAAGAGATGAACTTTACTGAATGTATTTTATGGATTAGAGATTGAATGTATTGAAAAGCATATGGCTTTATATTTTATAACTTTTCTCAATTCTATCTCCGCTATGGATGTGATTGGAGGAGATTGAGAGATGTGTATGACTATATTTTGGTCCAAGTCAGCGGCGAGAGAAGTGCTCAATATATCTGAGTGATCACATTCTTGATGAGAATGTTTGTATGATTATTCCAGTTTAAAAGTTATTTTCTTTATACCTGGCTCAGTATATTAAATGTGGACATTGAACCATCTTTATAACAATGATTCATATACTTGTTACCCACATCCATGATAATATACAATTATTACAGCACCTAACCTGTGTATGCATGCAAGGATGGGGTACTTATATACTGGTCTGGTCTATAATTGACTCAGTACTTGTTTTCTTGTGAAAAATTCCTTCATGAATGTACAAATCTTGAAACATGATTGTCAAAGCTGTGGCTGTCTCATTGAGGTGAAATATGTTGTGTACTAACCACCACATTTGTATCATCTATGTCAAAACAGAGCAGTCGAGGGCTGGAGTTAAAATATCCCTCATGAGAGTTATGTTTCGTTGTAAAGTTACCATAACGTTTATCATAAGGATGTCGCTCCTTGACTGAGTGGATGTTCTTTGAAACTATGTCCTTTGGTCATGGTCAGAAGGATATCCTCTGAATTGGTCATACTGGAAAGGATGTCCTTTGTTCTTGTTCTTTGAAAGGATATCCTTTGCTCTTGGTTGAAAGGATTTTCTTTGCAATTATTGAGAAGAATATTGTCTGACATTGATTGGAAAGGTGTCTTGATCATTGTGGTTGATCAAGTGGTTGGTTGTGGTTGGATGGCCTTTGGTCTTTATTAGGTTGGATGTTCTTTGGTCTTGAAAGGATGACCTTTGGTCATGGTTGGAAGGATGTCCTTTGGTTTCTATTAGGAGGATGTCCTTTGGTCATGGAAAGGATGTCCTTGGATCATTGTAGGAAGGATGTCCATTGGTCCTAGTTGGAAGAAGGTCCTTTGGTCATAGTTGGAAGGATGTCCTTTGATCTTGGTTGCAAGTTATGTTTGTCCTATGTACTTGTATACTTCTGAAGGATGAAGTTTTTTCGTTTATTTCTTTAGTATACAGAGTGTAGAGAATATATGTGTATATATTGTACAGTGTTGCATTGTTGATACATTTAGACTGTATATTTAGTTTAGCAAAATTACGCCCCAGATGGTGAAAAAAAGAAATGGCAAAGATGTCCCGGAAATAACCTGTTCTGCAGCAGTGTGTGACGTGTAATATCACTTTGATCTACCTTGTATATATGGAAATATTTTTTCCATACATCTGAGATATATCTGCATTTGTATTACACATTTGGCAGTTATTTCTATCCATTAACACAGATTTGGGACTCTTGAGGGCATGTTCACTGAAATCCCCATCAGAAAATCAGTTGACATGAAGGTTTTGCACTATTTGCTCAAAGAATTTTGCAAATCTCTCATTAGTGGGTGTCTTGTTGCAAGTTCATATCCAGTGAAAGACAATGGTAACACCTGTACCCATGCCTTGTGTGAAATGAAATGTTTTAGTGCATCAGTCCACCATTAGGCTGGGTCCATTCGAATTGCAATCCAGTCTGATTAAAAGTAGACCTAAATGTCGCTGAGCTATTAGATCTAAAAAGAAGCTCATCTGGTTTGTGTCCGCCCTCTAAATTGAAATGTGATAAAGGTCAAATTGACCAATTGCATCCAACCCCGCTCATAGTAATCGATGAATGTTTTGTTTTTGACAGTCTCAGTGTAAGGAGGAAATTCACGACATGTTTCTTTGATGTAGGCGGGACTCTTGTAGACTTGGACGTGTTGAATTTCTTAACTGTTTGATGTAGATTCCTGCTGGAAGTTATGAAAACAGTGTCAGTCTGTTTACAATTACATCGACAATAAACGGTTCCTTCAGGGATGAAGCAGACTTCCAACACAGCCAAATTTCCAGATGTTTGTACCGTGTGGTAACTGAATGGTAACTGCAAGAAAGGACCCGGAACGGTACACCTCAGTACAGTACCAGTCAATACTGACCCATATCCACACAGTGCCACTCAGTAACTGGTCAGTACTGATTGGATACTGTACAGTACAACAAGAAATCAGACTGAATAGTACTGCATGGTAGCTGAACAGTTGCCAACCTGTTACTGTGCAGTACTGGTCAATTACCTCTTGGAACCAGGCTGTTGCTAACTGGCATGTACTGCTCAGTTGATTGCAGTGCAGTTCTGAGCTGTGATTACTGTTCAATCACAGCTCAGTACTTACATGTATGGTGGGCCTTTCCGTTCAGTATTGTACAGTACATGTCTGTGAAAAATTGCCTGTGTATTGGTGGACATAGGCTTTACTTCAGATCCACTATAGCGAAGCGACAGTTGGGTCTTCTATTGATCAGACTGAATTTCACTCCATATGAACGGCTAAAGTGTTTGTCTTCACTATCCTTCTTTGTTTGTATATATGTGTTTGCAGTTTATATGAAAACAAATCAACATCCAGGAGAAACAGTTAGCTGAACACGCTCTCTCAGTTGGCCTTCCAATCAACGTGATCAGGAAAACTTCACATTTTCTGTACGGCCGAATCTGTCTAATCTTTCTTTAACAAATTTGACCAGAAAGACACACCACTCACACTGGCTTGCTGCCCCACCCCCCATGTTTGTTACTAGTCTACATGTACATATACTCCCCCTGTCGTCATGAAACGACAATCATCATAGATAGGATTACAGTACTGTACATGTGCTCTGTTGATATGTGTGCATATATTTTGATGACCCACGAGTTCATTAAACTGGATGGTCTTGTGTTTAAGACTTAGCGTACATGCTGAGCGTACATGCTGAGATATAGAGTATGGTGATCTGCCATTTGGTTCTGCTGCAGTTATGTTAAATCTAGTCTGATAATATATAAATATCATATATCTTGAATATCATAGAAACTTGTATGTATATGTACTTGCTGTTCTCTTTGTATTCATTTTTGACAGTTGAACCCAGACATACTTCCAGGGGTTGAGTTAGATATATGAGCTGATGATGCACATAGAGAATTGCATAGGAGTTCACACTAATTCAAATAATATTATGTCTTTTAGTAACTGTATATTTATCAAAATGGTCCACCACTGAAGAATCTTATGAAAAGAATTATTTTTAAAATATCTCTCACGAAGCATCGCCCATGAAGTATATTTGAAAGGAGATGGTACGAAAATGCTGGATTTAGACCTATACTTGATGCAGTTGAAAACGAAAAAATAAAATTTCCTAAAAATTATTGTTTTAATGTAATGGCAAAAGAAAATATATATATATACAATTTGTGAATGATCTAGCTCGATAGCATTATAATTTTAGTTATGACAAGAAATTGCAATCCGCAGCATATGCTATTTCCTGGTCTGCAAGTGCCTCCTATATTTCCTATATTTTTGAGTCATTCCTATATTTTACTCAAAACTTCCTATATTTCGATTTTTTCTCATGAAAACATTCACCAATGCTCTGAAATGAGTCCATACATTTCAGGGAAAAAAATTGCCTCACTTCGCTCGGCAAATATGGAAATATTCAGATCTCTCTTTGTTGAACCAAGCAGCAGAATGGTTCTCCTCAATCACCACCACTATGACCGCATTCGGTGAAAATAATTTCATTAAATACCAGAAAACTACTAAGTTTGGAACATACAATGAAGTAGTGACCAGTCAAACACTCCTATATTTCCTATATTTTATCAGGAATATTTCTGTATTTCTTGTATGTTTTGGCAAATTTCTGCCTATATTTTCACTGTGAGGCACTTGCAAGCCTGTATTTCATGAAAAAAAGGTCAATTTCATGTCATAACAATATTAATAACGCAATCGAGCTAGAAATTTCAAATATTGTGTACATTATTTTCTCTTGCCGTTAACATTAAAACACACTTATTTTGAGAACACACTTATTTTTTTCAATTTCAACTGCACCACGTTTAGGTCAAAATCCTGCCTTATCGTACCATCTCCTTTGTGAACCCCTTCTCCCCAGTACACTAAATTAACCTAGCATACATATGGCAACCCACTCCAATGCATATTGTGCTGTATGGTTATCCCCTTGGAATTGTGGAATAAACTGTATATTCAGGATATTTTGTGACACATTTTGTTGTTTTTGCATAGAAAAATAGATTTAATATGGTTTCTTATTAAAGAGTGCTTTCATTTTTCATTAATACTAGTAACCTATGACCTGCAGATTTCTGGTGTCCTATGTATTGCATTATAACCAAAACGTGTTCAGTTATCCTGTGAAAGCATTTTATAGATATAATATCAATCGACTTGCATTGTTGCTATTTATCTGATCTATCTCTACATGCACAATAAAAGTTGTTGTTATACATTGTATATGTACAAATTATATGTATGTCTATTGTGATTTCTGAACATCTGTCAATTTTATCTTGAATATTATGCTATATGGATTTGTTTGTTTTGCTATCCTCCAACCATTGGCTTCTCTCCTGAAATGAAGCTTATTTGACACAACAGCTGTGATGAGTGTATCTAGTTCATATTGAATTTAATAGTGGTCCTATTCACAACAAGTGTCCAATTTATGGCAAATCCAATGACATGAAGTGCAGCAGTGCAAGTTAAAGAATGAAGGCCCTAGCTCTGATGAGAAAAAGAAAAATTATTGTCTTTATATAGTCCAAAACACTTTCCTTATAGCAAAGTAATTTTTAGCTCATCTGGGCCGAAGGCCCGATGGGCTTATGTCATGGCCTGACTGTCCAACGTGTGTCGTCCGTCGTGCGTAAACATCTTCTTCTCTGAAACTGCTTGGCCGATTAAGCTGAAACTTGGCATGCATGTTCCCCCCAATGAGTACACCAGAATTTGTTCATGCGGTGTCGGTACGATTTCAAATATGGCTGCCATGGTGGCCATCTTGAATTTGCCAGTGAAATCTTGTCATCGTTATTTTTCAGTAACTGCTTAATGGATCTTTCTCAAATTTGGTACACTGGTTCCCCTCTGGGTCTACATGTAGTTGTACAACATGTGTACTTTAGTCCAATTTGAATATCCGATATGGCCACCAGACGGCCATCTTGGACTTCCCCATGAAACTTTGTTATCGCGGTTTCTCAGGAACTACTTCATGGATCTTTCTCAAATTTGGTACACAGGTTCCCCTTGGGGTCTAGTTGTGCAAGATACCTTTTGTGGTCTGATTCAGAAATCCAATATGGCTAACAGGCGGCCATCTTGGATTTCCCGATGAAACATTGTTGTCGCGATTTCTCAGGAACTACTGCATGGATCTTTCTCAAATTTGGTACACAGGTTGCCTTTGAGGTCTAGTTGTGCAAGATACCTTTTCTGCTTTGATTCGAAAATCCAATATGGCCACCAGGTGGCCATCTTGGATTTCCCCATGAAACATTGTTATCGTGATTTCTCAGGAAGTACTGCATGGATCTTTCTCAAATTTGGTACACAGGTTCCCCTTGGGGTCTAGTTGTACAACATGTGTACTTTAGTCCAATTTGAATATCCAATATGGCCACCAGGTGGCCATCTTGGATTTCCCTATGAAACTTTGTTATCGTGATTTCCCAGGAAGTACTGCATGGATCTTTTTCAAATTTGGTACACAGGTTCCCCTTGGGGTCTAGTTGTGCAAGATACCTTTTGTGATTTGATTCGAAAATCCAATATAGCCATCAGGTGGCCATCTTGGATTTCCCCATGAAACTTTGTCGCGATTTCTCAGGAACTACTGCATTGATCTTTCTCAAATTTGATACACAGGTTCCCCTTGGGGTCTAGTTGTGCAAGATACCTTTTCTGGTCCGATTCGAAAATCCAATATGGCCACCAGACGGCCATCTTGAATTTCACCATGAAATTTTGTTATTGTGAATTTTCAAGAAATTACTGCATGGATCTTTGGCACAGGTTCCCCTTGTGGTCCAGTTGTGCAAGATACCTTTTTGGTTCATTTTGAAAATCCAATATGGCCGCATCTTGAATTTCCCATGAAACTTTATCATGAAATCTTTGAAAATTACTGCATGGATCATTTAGTGTTCAGGGAGGACAACACAAGTTAGAAACTCATCTATTGCAGTTCTTTAGTAAAAATTTCTCACAGCTACTCTCTCCAGTTACAGCGAGAAGAGCTACAGTGCTGTGGCACTATCTTTGGGGAAAAGTGTTCCCCTAAATATGATCAAGTAACTTAAATTACAATGCGGTTTAGAAAATTATTCCGATTGCTCAAGTTTGACAGTCAATAAAATGTGAGTAGTAGTAAAAGCATAAACGTATTTATCGCGGCGCCCCCTGGCAGCAGAAACCAGAACTAGGGGGTGATAACTTTGCAAAAACACCATTTTGTTTGTTGTACCTTGTCATGCTAATGTATGGGGCTTTCCCAATGTTCACAAATGGATGAATGTGGTGACCATCATCTTGGGTGTTTACATTCTGCTTGAGGAATGGAGTATTTATAAAGGCTATACCCTATTATATTATACGAACAGGTCTATACAGCATACGTAGTCATGTAATAATAAAGGGTGTAGGCAATCTGTAATCATCTGGGTCATCTATACGCAGTAAGACTGACCCTGGATCGTGTGTATCCATGTTCAGACTACTTTCGGCAACTGCATGAGGGAATTTCCAGAAATCAATACCACGTCGTCAGTCAATCAGCTAAAGTCTACCGACGTAACCCCAACGTAACTCGCCATTTTTGAGTCCTGTGATGTCCTACTTGTTCAAAATTACAGATCTACCACACCTCTTGGATGATACGAAAGTTATTCATATTCATAAGTTTTGTAAGCCCAGGCAATATCTGTTTCCGAAGTGATATGAAAACCTGTAATTTATCAGATTTCTCGAGTCTTCTCCGCCGGATGAAGGCCGAACAGAATACGGATGGCGAAGTGTACGCAAATGGGGTGTAGATTTATCATGGAACTCCCAATGCATTCAACACATTTTAAAGAGAAAAAACGTGTTGAGACTGGTTTACCCCCAAATTGATGACGTCGTGGAAATTCCCAGACAAGCGATGACGAGCATTAAATAAAATGCGTATTAACCCAAATATAGATCTCTGTAATGTCCCATCTCTGTAATGTCCCAGTCACATGAGCAGAAGTAACCTTTGACCTCTTAAGGTCAGCCTTAAGGTAACGTGACCAGAAGTTCCCAGATATTAAGAGAAACCTGCGAAAAATTTACGCTTTTACTACTACCGTTGTGAAGATGAAATTAGAAAATCTAGACACTTGTGAGGTTTGAAATGTCCAGAAATAAAATGTTACATGTATTAGCAACTTAAAACAAAGATATTTTTTTAAATTGCTTCTTTTAAAGTATTTATTTCAACTATTTTAACTTCGAATGAGAAAAGTTTCATTAAATTGCCTGAAATTGTAGCTTTCGAAATATATAACCTGGCCTTGGTCGGGTGTCCGAAATTTCTGTGAACAGGAAACTGACTCCATTACTCCATCAAATTGTATGCAGGCTATGGGCAAAATACAGGAGAGCAACCTATCACTCGATGTAAAAATATCTTGGGTGAGCAGAGGAGAGTGATCACAAATAACATACATTATGTGATCACACACATCTCGCAGCCAGCACTGGTATGTGCCACAAAAATATTTTCCGATATTCGAGTTGTAAAACTGACCTGTATTTCTTCAGAAAGAAAAATCAACATAATTTCAATCAGAATATCTTACAAAAAGATGGATGGCACTCCAAACAATTGCTTGTTTATGCTCTGTACATGTACCAGTATATACATAGGATTCCATGTATAACTTACCAAGACTAAACTTGAAGTATTATCCTAATAATTCAAACAGGATATTTATTTGAAGATTATTGTGCCTTATATGGTAAATGAAATGACTGGTCCAGTCTATTGACGACCTTCATGAAGCATCTTTGACAATACCCACAAATTGATAAATCTAATTGTCCCCCGCTACTTAGAAACACCGGTGTCCGTAATTCCGTAAGATTTTCTTGTCCGGACAATAACTCGTGAAAGATTTAACCGATCAACTTCAAACTTGGGGTGTGCCTTGACATTGGCGAGAGGACGGTTGGGATTGTTTTTCAGCAATGTGCGTAATCCAATATGGCCGTCAGCCATTTTGGATTATAAGTAGTTGGATCTTAGATTTTCTTGTCCGTACAATAACTCGTTAACGATTTAACCAATCAACTTCAAACTTGGGGTGTGCCTTGACATTGGTGAGAGGACGGTTGGGATTGTTTTTCAGCAATGTGCGTAATCTAATATGGCCGCCGTCAGCCATATTGGATCATAAGCAGTTGGATCTTGTCCGGACAATAACTCGAGAACGATTCAACCGATCTACAGTACTTCATATGTGGGGAGTGCCTTGACATTGTTGAGAGGAGGATGATTATGATTGTTTTTCAAGGACGTGCTTAATCCAATATGGCCACCATCAGCCATACTGGATTTCATTGGATTTTAAGCAGTTTGATCTTGTCCGGACAATAACTGGAGTACGATTCAACTGATCTACTTCAAACTTGGGGAGTGCCTTGACATCGGTGAGAGGACGGTTGGGATTGTTTTTCAGCAATGTGCATAATCCAATATGGCCGCCGTCAGCCATATTGGATTATAAGCAGTTGGATCTTAGATTTCTTGTCCGGACAATAACTCGTGAACGATTTAACCGATCAACTTCAAACTTGGGGTGTGCCTTGACATTGGTGAGAGGACGGTTGGGATTGTTTTTCAGCAATGTGCGTAATCTAATATGGCCACCATCAGCCATACTGGATTTCATTGGATTTTAAGCAGTTTGATCTTGTCCGGACAATAGCTGGAGTACGATTCAATTGATCTACTTCAAACATGGGGAGTCCCTTGACTTTGGTGAGATCCCGGTTAGGATTGTGTTTCATGGATGAGCATAATCCAATTTGGCTGCCATCTACCAGCGATATTGGATTATGTTGCATTTTAAGCAGTTGCATCTTGTCTGGACAACTCTAGAATAATTCAACTGATCTACTTCGAACTTGCAGTTTGGCTTGACATCGGTGAGAGGACAGTTGTCATTGCTTTTCAGTTACCTGTTTAATCCAAGATGGCCACCATCAGTCGTCTTAGATTTTCAGCATTTATAACTTGTCTGGACAATAACGCTAGAACGATTCAACCAATCTACTTCAAACTTGGGGAGTGCATGGACATTGGTGAGAGGAAAGTTGGTATTATGTTTTATGGATGTGCATAATCCAATATGGGTGCCATCCGCTGTATTAGATTATGTTAATCTCATCAGCGATATCTCCATTTTCAAATCATACTCTTCATCAATGATATATCATCGACCAAAAAAATCGACCATAGAGGTCCATGGCCCCCGCAGCAGCAGCGCCAGTTATGATGGATGTAATCCACCATAACTGGTGCTGCTAGCGGGGGACATGGACCTGTATGGTCGATTTTTTGACCAGCCTTTTACAGGGGATTTCATAATAGTTTACCGTTTGTGGCTGATGTGATGTTTACAAACACACCATGTCGCTCTGGCAAGTGTGAAGCTGAACAGTTTTGCTGTGTCTGAAAAACTTACAAGTTAACATTCGTCTGTCATGCTGACCTTTGATTGGGTGATGGGTTTTCAAACAGCCACTCAGCCAATGAAACACACCAAATGAAATGATCATGATCTTAGAAGTTGACAACTTCAGATAGGGAGTTCAAAGTTTACATGTGATGTTTTGATTCAGTCTAGGCATGTAATTTCTTGTCACAGAAAGATATCTTGGTAACCTATTATGAAATCCTCTATAATATAGGAGAAATTAAAAGATAATGTTCCTCAAACCTATCAATATACCATCAACTTCCTGTTCAGGGAATGTTATCACATTATACTTGTTCACAGAACATTTACCATTGGACTGTTGTCTGATTAGTGATAGGAATAACACAATCGTATTACCTGCCCTATGTAATAACCAATACTTCTTTCATGAATTTGTACCACAAATTGGTGGATAGTGAAACAATATCAGCATTCATCTTCTGATTGACCATGATCAAATGCAGTATTGGAACTATAAAGAGTATAAAAATATCATACTATTTCCCATCAGAACCAGAGGTGAATACGCAATTATGGTCTTTCGAACTTCTCCGTGTACTTGCCAAGCTTTTACTCAATCCAGTAGATAAATGTATTAGAGGTGTAAATGAAAGGATGTGTCTGGGACCGTTTTTCACTTGACTTGAGAGATATCATTTTAGTTGGGACTTTCACAAATCAAAAATTGACTAAGTGTTAATTCCATAATTGATACTACAGTTCTTACTTCAGTATGCCATTTGGACTGTACAGTCTTGCCTATTTGTGTGCCACAGCTGCGTTGTCGGTCTGATTGTACTGAACCTGTATTGCAACATAGCTGATACTTTGTTTTCATTAATTCCTAGTCTGCTGGGAAAACCTTGCAACATTTTATCCAAATGGCATCTTTCAACATTGCAATAATAGACAGCAGCTCTTATTCGAGACGGCAAACTGGATCAAGAATGGTATTATTTGACTGGTAATGAACTATCAATTCTGTAAACATGATGGGACTTGATGTATTTCATACTAGAAATAAGAGATGATCAGCCAAGTTGCATGGAGAAAACTGGTCACTCTTATTCAGAAAGTCAGGACTTCACTTTGTATGGTGTCTTCTAGAATCTTCTACATTGAAGGGTCCATGAACAGCAATGTTCCGTGAATGAAGGGAGATTAAAGATGTTTGGGATATATAGTTCATGTAAGATGAGATACCGCTTTTCAATGTGACTTGACATGTTAAAAAGTAGGCTGTCGCCATCGGGCCGGGCCAAGAGCAATTGTGGAAATAATGTTTCTGACCCCAACAACTCACATATTTGGGGTGGGCATAATTTTACCTGTATGATATAGATCATGGACAGACAAAACAATATAGCAATAGAGCAGTGATTACCTATAGTAGATGTAGTCGAACGATTACTGTCCATTCACAGCAATCCACACAGGTTTGTGTGAACTCCTGAAAAACACATCCCATGGCACCGACTTTCAATAGGCTTCTGGTACTGGCTGTATTAAACAACTGTATGAAGTTTCATTGTTGTGAGTGAAGGACTTTTTGAGATAATGTGTTTACAAGGATAAAAACAGACAGACATGTATAAAGGGGCATAACTCCTGAAAAACACATCCAATGGCACCGACTTTCAATAGGCTTCTGGTACTGGTTGTATTAAACAACTGTATGAAGTTTCGTTGTTGTGAGTGAAGGACTTTTTGAGATAATGTGTTTACAAGGATATGGACCAACAGACATGTATAAAGGGGCATAACTCCTGAAAAACACATCCGATTACACCGACTTTGAATAGGCTTCTGGTACTAGCTGCATTAAACAACTGTATGAAGTTTCATTGTTGTGAGTGAAGGACTTTTTGAGATAATGTGTTTACAAGGATAAAAACAGACAGACATGTATAAAGGGGCATAACTCCTGAAAAACACATCCAATGGCACCGACTTTCAATAGGCTTCTGGTACTGGCTGTATTAAACAACTGTATGAAGTTTCATTGTTGTAAGTGAACAATGATATGATGGACAGACGGACAGACGGACGGACAGACGACGGAGGCAACGACAATACCGCTCGGGCAGAATCTGCCCGAAGGGTAAAAATGAAACTATGGTTGACCACTTGTCCATTTCCCACTATTGGAGATCTGTAAATTCATGTCATTTCATCTTACACGACTGATGTGCTAGATGCTTGGGCAAACAGTCAAAATTGGCATTAATATATGCCCAAACAACAAAGATTTTAATTTTGGAGTGTAACAATTAGCTTGACAAAAATCAACTCCCTTGATAATAAGGTTTATTATATCCAAAGGATACAATGCAAAATCTTTGGATAGATTACAAAAATCAAAGTTATAGTAACTCGTGCCACTGGGCATATCAGTCATGTCAGACGAAGTGACGTGAATTTACTGGATTTCCAATAGTGGGAAATGGAGAAGTCATCGGTCATTGTTCCATTTGCTAACAAGTCAAGTCACATTGAAAAGTGACATCTCCTCTTACATAAACTATAATCCTGCCACTGTCACAGGGGATTTGGACATCCTTGTGCTTTTACATGATATCAGAGATGATGACAGCATCCATATTTGATGATGTATCTCGTTGAAAAGCAACACCAACCTTCGTTAAGCCACTTATCAAATTTTAAATCGATCGACACATCCCCAGATCCAATCCAAAGATATTGTCCATACAACAAAATATTATAAAATCAGAAGTGCCTATTATCCCTAAGTGCCCCTCTGGCGGAGGATAATATAAGAAATAGCACTGGATGGAACAATAAATAAATGTATGATCAGGAGACCATATGTTGCCAGACTTAGAAATACATAATACACAGTGTCTTTGGTTATTCTGTTAGTGCCCTGTGAGTCTTCCATATATTTAGAAGACCGGTGAGGATGATCCTTTGATACATTGTAACTGTTCCATGTCTTTAAGTTCCCCAACCCCAGAGGGTGGACTTGGAGACTGGGCATCCGATGTCCCCTCCTGTCCATTCCCGCAGCTCGACACGCTTCCAGATGCCGCACCGAGAATTGTAGATGGATTTGCAGCAGATCTGCTAATGGCCTCAACGCTACATTGAACACTCGATGCCGATTTGGCTGCTGCCGCTCTCTCTGCTTGAACCTGAGCTCTTGTCCTGCTCTTCTTCGTTCCAGGTTTGGTTTTTGTAGGCTCCCTACTTTCTACATTGTCCGATATACTGGCTGTATCCGCTGATGAACCTACATTCTTGTGAGCTGTCGAGGAAATATCACCGTCCACTTGTTGGGCCATTGTGGTATTCTCTGCTGGTCCAGCATCGGCATCATGAGCACTGGAATTCGGTGGAGCGGGACTTTCATTTGATTTGGACCTAGCATAAGCCTGGGCCCTCGACCTAGTTCTTTGCACAGGTTTGCAGCGAAGTCTGTCATGACGATCAATACTAGAGGGACCAGCATTGACTGAGCCATCATTATTGTTTAAATTCTTATCATGCAGCCTACTTTCTCTACTACTTATACTGGATTCAAATGTTCTCGCTGGTTTAGTGGGAGCTCTGCTTTCTCTCTGCAAAGTCGAGTCGGGTTCATCGAGGCTATGCGCATGTCTGTTCCCACTGGTTGCTCGTACCGATGCAGAGCGGGATGGGGTGGTAGATTTTGCCTGTTGTAGCACAGAATCTATAAAGCTAAAATGATCAGATGACATTTGGCCCTCTTTAGACTTGCTGGGCAAAGAGTTTCTTCTCTCCAATGGTAAAGCAGAGTTATCTCCCTTCTCTTTGCTCTTCTGTTTCCGAATAGCTCCAGACTGTTTCTGTGGTTCCAGCGGTATGTCGGATAGGAATACATCTGGTATAGTCTTGGCTTTTGTCTTCAAGCTCTGTGATGGCTCGTCGTCCAGAAATATTTCTCCCCGAGGAAGTTTAGTCGTTCTCGAATTCTCACAAGGATTCACTACAAAAAATATAAAAAAATTGACCAGTGAATGACCTGTAAACCCTAAGAAAGACAGAGGGTGCTTGGTCACATTCCATTGGCCTGAACTGTAATTCATACCCTAGTGTTCAGGCTGCATTGATATTGATCTATGATCTGGAAATCAACTGGGTTCTTCTTCCCTCCATGGCAAGTGTATACTCACTTGAGGTACACATGAAAACTGATCACATTCGACATCCCTCAACTTATCCCTGAGATATACCATGTTCAAACAATTTTCAATGATTTTTTGGGGTCCAAGTGATATTGACCTCGGAAATAATAGAGATCTTTCTTGCACATTGGGTGAGATATATCCAAAGTTTGGCACCGATCTATACATGGAAACACCACACGGACAACAAAAGTTAACCGACAGATGGATAAAGAGACCTTAAAATCAAGAGGCATTCTTTTTTCGAGGTACATGTATACCGATACCTGAACTTTCATCACAATCCACATCCCTTAAATGTGTTATACCATATAAATCAATAGGCTTCTTCCCTGCCAGGAGTTTGAGGTGAGCCTAAAATATCATCACAGTCTCCATCCCTGAAGACATTTTTTGGCTAAGTGACCATGTTATTTTATCTCTGCCTTGAATTCTCCTGACCCTGTGAATAAGATGGGTGGTATACCCAAAGTTTGGTACCAATCCAGACAACAGAACTGGCTATGACATTACAGGTATATGACCTCATCTAAGTTAGGCATATTTCAACAATGCAGGTGAAAGTTCAAACAATTGTTATTCCCCTTCGTAAAACAATGTCATCAGCATTTACATAAACTTTGTTTAATCAGCTAAATCCAGTCACAAAAGTTGCCCACTTCACCCAGCACTTGCACCAGTCAAACACTGACTAGAGCGAGGCCAGCGTGAACAATGTCTCACATGACATATCAATATACCTTCATGTAGGAGAACAATGTCTCACATGACATATCAATATACCTTCATGTAGGAGAACAATGTCTCACATGACATATCAATATACCTTCATGTAGGAGAACAATGTCTCACATGACATATCAATATACCTTCATGTAGGAGAACAATGTCTCACATGACATATCAATATACCTTCATGTAGGAGACATTTACCTGAATTCCCATTTCCAATGTCTATAGAGACTAAAGGCACATGGATGGAGTCAGCGTGGATGAAATCTGATATCTTCTTTTTCTCGTCCATCATTTCTTCTTTCTTTTCTTGACTCTTTATAAACAACGGTTCCCACGCGGGAGGCTTATCCCGACCAGGATAGGGCGGGGGACCCTCTGTGTCCACAGGTAAGTAGTCATGGGGAGGGTCCCCTGGAGTGGGAGGGAGGGGTTGTTTGGGTCTCTGCCGTTCTCGTTTCTTGTCCACTTCACCGCGGATATCATTGAGCTCATTCTCCAGGACTTGTAGATCCCTCTCACTGTCATTCACCACACTACACAGTAACTGTGAACAGAACAGAAAGAATCAACACATTTGGACACAACATATCATATGGTTTTGATGAATCCCATACTTAAGATCTATGTTCAAAGACAAGGTAGCTTACTTACTAGAGGGTACAGTAGTATGCTGTCCAATATTGGGAAATATATGTACTTTTTGCACAAACTAATAAAGTTTACTTTGGTTTGAATAAAGAATATCCTGGCTAGCTATATTTATCCCATGGCTGTTTGACTATTCAGAATAATTGGGATTTTGACTCAATTACCCATAAGAGATAAACTGTCTGGTTTAAGCACACAGAAGGGCAAGTGTCAGAACTGAAACAAGTAAGTGAACACTGATTAAAAGCTTCTAGTACCGAATGGTTGGCTGACTGGCAAAGAAGTGATTTTGAGGGTTGATACATGTATGATCTTATTTGTCTATATCTTGTCCTAATACCTTTATACATGTATATCAGATTCCGAACGTCTAGATCGAGTTAGACCTAACTTACCTGAAGTTGGGACTGTAGTTTCTCAGCCAGACAATGCATTTTCTTAACCTGGAACATTTCACCTTCCTCATCTGAAAATTCTGGACTGTGATTGTGGGGGAAAAAAAGATACATATATAAATTTGGAGAATACAATCTCAAAGCTCAACCAAGGCATTGTCCAGAATAAAGAATGTGCTTTAACATGGCGAGATAAAAAAAATGGTGGTTGGAGTATGAAAATATGGTGGTTGGAGTATGAAAAGTTTGCATCCCTCAGGCAATGTACAGCTTCTTTTCTAAAACAACCAGGGCCATCTGCATGACACTCTTATCATTCATCTACAACCACCCAACAACCAGGGGTATCTGCATGACACTCCTCTCATTCATTTACAACCACCCAACAACCAGGGGTATCTGCATGACACTCCTATCATTCAACCACAACCACCCAACAACCAGGGGCATCTGCATGACACTCCTATCATTCATTTACAACCACCCAACAACCAGGGGTATCTGCATGACACTTCTATCATTCATTTACAACCACCCAACAACCAGGGGTATCTGCATGACACTCCTATCATTCATTTACAACCACCCAACAACCAGGGTATCTGCATGACACTTCTATCATTCATTTACAACCACCCAACAACCAGGATAATCTGCACGACACTCCTCTCATTCATCTACAACCACCCAACAACCAGGGGTATCTGCAGGACACTTCTATCATTCATTTACAACCACCCAACAACCAGCGGTATCTGCATGACACTCCTATCATTCATTTACAACCACCCAACAACCAGGGGTATCTGCATGATACTTCTATCATTCATTTACAACCACCCAACAACCAGGGGTATCTGCATGACACTCCTATCATTCATCTACAACCACCCAACAGCCAGGGGTATCTGCATGACACTCCTATCATTCATTTACAACCACCCAACAACCAGGGGTATCTGCATGACACTTTTATCATTCATTTACAACCACCCAACAACCAGGGGTATCTGCATGACACTCCTAAGATCATTCATTTACAACCACCCAACAACCAGGGGTATCTGCATGACATTCCTATCATTCATCTACAACCACCCAACAACCAGGGGTATCTGCATGACACTCCTATCATTCATCTACAACCACCCAACAACCAGGGGTATCTGCATGACACTCCTATCATTCATTTACAACCACCCAACAACCAGGGGCATCTGCATGACACTTTTATCATTCATTTACAACCACCCAACAACCAGGGGTATCTGCATGACACTCCTATCATTCATTTACAACCACCCAACAACCAGGGGCATCTGCATGACACTTTTATCATTCATTTACAACCACCCAACAACCAGGGGTATCTGCATGACACTCTTATTATTCATCTACAACCACCCAACAACCAGGGGTATCTGCATGACACTCCTATCATTCATCTACAACCACCCAACAACCAGGGGTATCTGCATGACACTCCTATCATTCATTTACAAACACCCAACATCCAGGGGTATCTGCATGACACTTCTATCATTCATTTACAACCACCCAACAACCAGGGGTATCTGCATGACACTCCTATCATTCATCTACAACTACCCAACAACCAGGGACTGCATGACACTCCTATCATTCATCTACAACCAATTCAATAACCAGGAGTATCTGCATGACACTCCTATCATTCATCTACAACCACCCAACAACCAGGGGTATCTGCATGACACTCCTATCATTCATTTACAACCACCCAACAACCAGGGGTATCTGCATGACACTCCTATCATTCATCTACAACCACCCAACAACCAGGGGTATCTGCACGACACTCCTATCATTCATATACAACCACCCAACAACCAGGGGTATCTGCATGACACTCCTATCATTCATCTACAACCACCCAACAACCAGGGGTATCTGCATGACACTCCTATCATTCATCTACAACCAGCCAACAACCAGGGGTATCTGCATGACACTCCTATCATTCATCTATAACCACCCAACAACCAAGGGTATCTGCATGACACTCCTATCATTCATCTACAACCACCCAACAACCAGGGGTATCTGCATGACACTCCTATCATTCATCTACAACCACCCAACAACCAGGGGTATCTGCATGACACTCCTATCATTCATCTACAACCACCCAACAACCAGGGGTATCTGCATGACACTCCTATCATTCATCTACAACCACCCAACAACCAGGAGTATCTGCATGACACTCCTATCATTCATCTACAACCACCCAACAACCAGGGGTATCTGCATGACACCTATCATTCATCTACAACCACCCAACAACCAGGGGTATCTGCATGACACTCCTATCATTCATCTACAACCACCCAACAACCAGGGGTATCTGCACGACACTCCTATCATTCATATACAACCACCCAACAACCAGCGGTATCTGCATGACACTCTTATCATTCATTTACAACCACCCAACAACCAGGGTATCTGCATGACACTTCTATCATTCATTTACAACCACCCAACAACCAGGGGTATCTGCATGACACTCCTATCATTCATTTACAACCACCCAACAACCAGGGGTATCTGCATGACACTCCTATCATTCATCTACAACTACCCAACAACCAGGGGTATCTGCATGACACTCCTATCATTCATCTACAACCACCCAACAACCAGGGTATCTACAACCACCCAACAACCAGGGGTATCTGCATGACACTCCTATCATTCATCTACAACCACCCAACAACCAGGGGTATCTGCATGACACTCCTATCATTCATCTACAACCACCCAACAACCAGGGGTATCTGCATGACACTCCTATCATTCATCTACAACCACCCAACAACCAGGGGTATCTGCACGACACTCCTATCATTCATATACAACCACCCAACAACCAGCGGTATCTGCATGACACTCTTATCATTCATTTACAACCACCCAACAACCAGGGTATCTGCATGACACTTCTATCATTCATTTACAACCACCCAACAACCAGGGGTATCTGCATGACACTCCTATCATTCATTTACAACCACCCAACAACCAGGGGTATCTGCATGACACTCCTATCATTCATCTATAACCACCCAACAACCAAGGGTATCTGCATGACACTCCTATCATTGGCTACAACCACCCAACAACCAGGGGTATCTGCATGACACTCCTATCATTCATCTACAACCACCCAACAACCAGGGGTATCTGCATGACACTCCTATCATTCATCTACAACCACCCAACAACCAGGGGTATCTGCATGACACTCCTATCATTCATTTACAACCACCCAACAACCAGGGGTATCTGCATGACACTCCTATCATTCAACCACAACCACCCAACAACCAGGGGTATCTGCATGACACTCCTATCATTCATCTACAACCACCCAACAACCAGGGGTATCTGCATGACATCTACAACCACCCAACAACCAGGGGTATCTGCACGACACTCCTATCATTCATATACAACCACCCAACAACCAGGGGTATCTGCATGACACTCCTATCATTCATCTACAACCACCCAACAACCAGGGGTATCTGCATGACACTCCTATCATTCATCTACAACCAGCCAACAACCAGGGGTATCTGCATGACACTCCTATCATTCATCTATAACCACCCAACAACCAAGGGTATCTGCATGACACTCCTATCATTCATCTACAACCACCCAACAACCAGGGGTATCTGCATGACACTCCTATCATTCATCTACAACCACCCAACAACCAGGGGTATCTGCATGACACTCCTATCATTCATCTACAACCACCCAACAACCAGGGGTATCTGCATGACACTCCTATCATTCATCTACAACCACCCAACAACCAGGAGTATCTGCATGACACTCCTATCATTCATCTACAACCACCCAACAACCAGGGGTATCTGCATGACACCTATCATTCATCTACAACCACCCAACAACCAGGGGTATCTGCATGACACTCCTATCATTCATCTACAACCACCCAACAACCAGGGGTATCTGCACGACACTCCTATCATTCATATACAACCACCCAACAACCAGCGGTATCTGCATGACACTCTTATCATTCATTTACAACCACCCAACAACCAGGGTATCTGCATGACACTTCTATCATTCATTTACAACCACCCAACAACCAGGGGTATCTGCATGACACTCCTATCATTCATTTACAACCACCCAACAACCAGGGGTATCTGCATGACACTCCTATCATTCATCTACAACCACCCAACAACCAGGGGTATCTGCATGACACTCCTATCATTCATCTGGCTACAACCACCAACAAACTAGGTATCTACAAACTACCCACACCAGGGTATTCGCATGACACTCCTATCATTCATCTACAAATCCTCACTAACAAACTCAGGGGCATTCGCATGACACTTCTATCATTCATCTACAAATCACCCAACAAACCAGGGTATTCGCATGACAATTTTATCATTCATTTACAAAACTACCACAAATCAGGGGCATTCGCATGACACTTCTATCATTCATTTACACCACTAACAACTCAGGGTATTCGCATGGACACTTAGTCATCTATTTACAACTACCTGGTCAAATCAGGGTATCTGCATGACACTCCTATCATTCATCTACAAACCACTCCAATAACCAGGGTATCTGCATGACACTCCTATCATTCATCTACACCACCACTAACCAGGGTATCTGCATGACAATTCCTATCATTCATCTACAACCACCCAACAACCAGGGTTATCTGCATGACACTCCTATCATTCATCTACAACCACCCAACAACCAGGGGTATCTGCATGACACTCCTATCATTCATTTACAACCACCCAACAACCAGGGGTATCTGCATGACACTTCTATCATTCATCTACAACCACCCAACAACCAGGGGTATCTGCATGACACTCCTATCATTCATCTACAACCACCCAACAACCAGGGGTATCTGCATGACACTCCTATCATTCATTTACAACCACCCAACAACCAGGGGTATCTGCATGACACTTCTATCATTCATTTACAACCACCCAACAACCAGGGGTATCTGCATGACACTCCTATCATTCATTTACAACCACCCAACAACCAGGGGTATCTGCATGACACTCCTATCATTCATCTACAACCACCCAACAACCAGGGGTATCTGCATGACACTCCTATCATTCATCTACAACCACCCAACAACCAGGGGTATCTGCATGACACTCCTATCATTCATTTACAACCACCCAACAACCAGGGGTATCTGCATGACACTCCTATCATTCATTTACAACCACCCAACAACCAGGGGTATCTGCATGACACTCCTATCATTCATCTACAACCACCCAACAACCAGGGGTATCTGCATGACACTCCTATCATTCATTTACAACCACCCAACAACCAGGGGTATACTTCTATCATTCATTTACAACCACCCAACAACCAGGGGTATCTGCATGACACTCCTCTCGTTCATCTACAACCACCCAACAACCAGGGGTATCTGCAGGACACTTCTATCATTCATTTACAACCACCCAACAACCAGCGGTATCTGCATGACACTCCTATCATTCATTTACAACCACCCAACAACCAGGGTATCTGCATGACACTTCTATCATTCATTTACAACCACCCAACAACCAGGGGTATCTGCATGACACTCCTATCATTCATTTACAACCACCCAACAACCAGGGGTATCTGCATGACACTCCTATCATTCATCTACAACCACCCAACAACCAGGGGTATCTGCATGACACTCCTATCATTCATCTACAACCACCCAACAACCAGGGGTATCTGCATGACATATCATTCATCTACAACCACCCAACAACCAGGGTATCTGCATGACACTCCTATCATTCATCTACAACCACCCAACAACCAGGGGTATCTGCATGACACTCCTATCATTCATCTACAACCACCCAACAACCAGAGGTATCTGCACGACACTCCTATCATTCATATACAACCACCCAACAACCAGGGGTATCTGCATGACACTCCTATCATTCATCTACAACCACCCAACAACCAGGGGTATCTGCATGACACTCCTATCATTCATCTACAACCACCCAACAACCAGGGGTATCTGCATGACACCTATCATTCATCTACAACCACCCAAAAACCAGAGCCATAACTATACTTATATTTTCCAAAAGTTTTGACAAAAAATATTTACAATGAAATCTCTCTTCACATTTAAGAGATAAGATGTTATCCATCAAATATCTGATGCTCAGCAAAGGAACCCATCACAGTGTTATGGAACCCATCACAGTGTTTTCATGGAACCCATCACAGCATTTTGGCTTATATTCTAAACAATGACAATTTATTGACTTTTGTCAAGAATTATTGTGAAATTCAGAGCTTTTCAATTGACTTTCTGGGTTAATGGACTTTCTGACCTAGTCAAAACATCGACGAGAGAAACTTATCTGACAGGTTGGTTTTGCTTTGGGGAATATTAATACCTCATTTGCTGCCCGAAATGCTGTCTACAGTCAACATAACAAGCGTTCTGAGAACCCCAACATCTCGCCTTGCGGGGTCATCCGCCGAAGGTGCAGCAGTATTGAAAGCAAACAATAAGGTCTGGAATAGGTGATGTGGTACAGACAATAATGTCTGGAATAGATTATCTGGTACAGACAATAACATCAGTCCCATGTGGGATTACTGGCATATAAGTTAATCCCATGTAGGATGGATAGGTCAGTGCCGTCGGATTACTGGTGGATAGGCCAGTCCTGTGTAGGATTACTGCTGGATGGACCAGTCACGTGTGTTATTACTGCTGGATAGACCAGTCCCCTGTGGGATTACTGCTGGATAGTCCAGTCCCAAGTGGGATTACTGCTGGATAGGCCAGTCCTGTCTGGGATTACTGCTGGATAGATGAGTTTCGTATGGGATTAATGCTGGATAGGACAGTCCCGTGTGATATTGCTGCTGCATAGGCAGTCCAGTGTGGGATTACTGCTGCATACGGCAATCCTGTGTGGGATTACGGCTGGGGAGGCCAGTCCCATGTGAGATTACTGCTGGATAGGCTAAACCCGTGTGGGATTACGTGGGATTATATCGGGATAGGTTAGTCCCATGTAGGATTATGGCTGGATAGGTCAGTGCCATGTGGGATTACTGCTGCATATTGCATGTATTGCAGTCCAGTGTCATATTACTTCTGGATAGGTCAGTCCCGTGTGAGATTACTGCTGCATAGGCCAGTAATGTGTGGAATTACATAATCATTCAATGACAGCTGACGACTGCAGCAAACTGTGATGTACATATATGTACATGTGCACTTCAGCTAAACGCAAAACTCAATCATTTGCCATAATTTGGAGAAAAATTAATATTTCATCTCCTAAATAGCACTGGTACATCTTCTAATCATAAGAAATATGTGTACCAAGTTTCATAATCATTCAATGACAGCTGACAACTGCAGCAAACTGGTATACAGATGTGCACTTCAGTTAAACGCAAAACTCAATCATTTACCATAATTTGAAGAAAAATTAATATTTCATCTCAAAAATAGCACAGGTACATTCTCTAATCATAAGAAACCTGTGTACCAAGTTTTGTAATCATCCAATGAGAGCTGACAACTGCAGCAAACTTACCATGTACAGATGTACATGTGCACTTCAGCTAACTGAAAAACCTCGATCATAGGATTTAACATTGGAGCACCCCAGGGGGTAGTACCTCTGGTGGTACCCACCCCCCATATTTTTGTTATTTTTTTTCTAATTTTTCTAGATTTTTATTGAATTTGCTAAACCAAAAACCTTATCATTTCCAGGCAGGGGACACCGACGACGACATCCTCTCCCCCCCCTCACAATATCTCCCCTTTACTTCGTAAGGCGAGATGAAAATGGACAGGATTTATCTTTGAGAGAGTGAACATGTTTGTGGTGGGTGATAGGGAGAAGGATTTAGCATCAAATGTAATGGGCTAGCTAGACTAGGCACAGGATACTGTTTCAAAGCAGGATATTTTCTCCAAAGCACAATGATGTCAGGATTAATTTCAAAACCATTTCATCTTAAAGCTTTGAGCAAATGAATATATTTTTATAGATGAGTATGAAAATGTGTGTACATTGTCAGTGAGCAGTTGATGGCTGGATAGCTATGGTACTCACACAAACTTTGAGATGAGGGAGTGATAGACACCAGCAGATGGATTCACAGCCATGTTAGCCCTGTGTTTGTACTCCTCCTGCATAGAGTAACCCAGGTTAATCACAGACAATGGTACCTGTCGGAAACAACTGAAACCAAAACAACAACTATATATGTATAGTGCAATGATAACAGTCACCTGTCTTGTTTTGAAGAAAATTCTCAGGAAGATGTAGGATTTTAATTAAGATGAATATTCACGGTGAGTCTCTTGTCTGCCAGTATATACATTAATCTTATCATATATTTGATATATTTGCCCTTTGCTGCTATGTAGTTTGTGGGAATTTTCTGTTAATATCCTTTCCCTGGTCAAGTTTCGACAAAGAAACTGACCATAACCGGGAAAGGCTCCAAATTTAACAACAAATTAGTTTTCTAACCTTTACTGACATGCAAAAAGGTATTCTTTCATGAGAACAACCACTGTTACAACAGAGTTTGTTCATAATGTCATTGACAAGCATCCCGCAAAAAAGGTATTCTTTCATGAGAACAACCACTGTTACAACAGAGTTTGTTCATAATGTCATTAACAAGCATCCCGCAAAAAGGTATTCTTTCATGAGAACAACCACTGTTACAACAGAGTTTGTTCATAATGTCATTAACAAGCATCCTGCAAAAAGGTATTCTTTCATGAGAACAACCACTGTTACAACAGAGTTTGTTCATAATGTCATTAACAAGCATCCCGAGATGCAACAGAACAACCAACCTCAATGAAAACCATAGCGGTTGAGGTCACCACCGCCACCGCTTGTAGATAACCAGTTAATGAGTATTTGAAAGCAGTGATCCGGGATGTGTGTGCGGAGGTGTTGGTAGTTGTGGAGTTTGTAGATAATCAGTTAATGAGTATTTGAAAGCAGTGATCCGGGATGTGTGTGCGGAGGCAGGGGTCGAAATGTTTTTTGAGAATTACTTGTCACTGTGACAGGTAACTATTTTTTTTACTTGTCACCCTGGTACTTCAGCTTGTCACTTCTACTGAAACTTTTCTCCTTTCTTTAGCTCTGCATTGCCATGATGAATGTCCTTACTCCCTGATGTTAACTCAGTGGGCTCATTTCTGCCACCAGACTGTTCCACTATTAGGACGGTCAATTATGAGATTAAATTTACTGGAACGATATTTTCTTAAGGATCATAACAGCAGGAGGGTTTTATCAACCCCCCCAAAATGAGTTTTTATCCATGGGAAAGTGCGCGCCAAACACGCGCGAAAACTGAGTTATAGTGAATAAATATTGTGTTCTTCAAGAGATAAGTCGAGTTCCCAAATGAAAATGTTGAATTGTTCTGACAAATTATCAAGCAAAATCATTGTTGTTGTTGTTGCCTTCACTCGATCAACTCGCGAGTGTTAGACGTTAGCGCTTGTCCGCTTGTCTGGAGCAAGTAAAATCGGCACAGACAACGCAACGTTCACGTTAGCTGCCCGTGTTGACAACCACGATTTTCTTCCGATTAAAATACTCACTGACGAAGTTTTATTGGGCTCTTATTCCCCGAAATAAAATGTAAGAATCAATCAGCTTGTCCTGGTTTCATTTTCGACTTGAAGTTGCCAGGCATGAATAGTCGATAGAAATATTGGCCGATTGCGCTAGATCACGCCAGTCAATTCGTTTACTTTATCCATTAGGTTTGCCTTTCAAGCGGATCGTGTGCAAATATAGCGGGAGATTAATCCTGCATGGAGTTTGATGTACCCGAGCTCTCGTGTTGTATGGCAGCGGGATGAATGACGAAGTGAACAGAATGTCCGATGTAAATAAAACAAAACTCAACAACTGTTTCCAGGAAGACAATTCAGTCATGTTAGGGCCTGTATTAGCTCGTAATTCAGTATTTTTAGGACAGAATAGTTACTTGTCGCGGCGACAGGTGGAATTTTAATTTAGTTGTCACTTGAAAAAAATGACTTGTCGGCGACAGGTAGACAGGCGTTATTTCGACGGCTGGGAGGTGTTGGTAGTTGTGGAGCTTGTAGGTAATCAGTTAATGAGTATTCGAAAGCAGTGATCTAGGGTGTGTGCGTGGAGGTGTTGGTAGTTGTGGAGCTTGTAGACTAACCAGTTAATGAGTATTTGAAAGCAGTGATCCAGGATGTGTGTGTGAAGGTGTTGGCAGTTGTGGAGCTTGTAGATAACCAGTTAATGATTATTTGAAAGCAGTGATCCAGGATGTGTGTGTGGAGGTGTTGGTAGTTGTGGAGCTTGTAGATAACCAGTTAATGAGTATTTGAAAGCAATGATCCAGGGTGTGTGTGGAGGTGTTGGTAGTTGTGGAGCTTGTAGATAACCAGTTAATGAGTATTCGAAAGCAATGATCCAGGGTGTGTGTGGAGGTGTTGGTAGTTGTGGAGCTTGTAGATAACCAGTTAATGATTATTTGAAAGCAGTGATCCAGGATGTGTGTGTGGAGGTGTTGGTAGTTGTGGAGCTTGTAGATAACCAGTTAATGAGTATTTGAAAGCAATGATCCAGGGTGTGTGTGGAGGTGTTGGTAGTTGTGGAGCTTGTAGATAACCAGTTAATGAGTATTTGAAAGCAATGATCCAGGGTGTGTGTGGAGGTGTTGGTAGTTGTGGAGCTTGTAGATAACCAGTTAATGAGTATTCGAAAGCAATGATCCAGGGTGTGTGTGGAGGTGTTGGTAGTTGTGGAGCTTGTAGATAACCAGTTAATGAGTATTTGAAAGCAATGATCCAGGGTGTGTGTGTGAAGGTGTTGGTAGTTGTGGAGCTTGTAGATAACCAGTTAATGAGTATTTGAAAGCAATGATCCAGGGTGTGTGTGGAGGTGTTGGTAGTTGTGGAGCTTGTAGATAACCAGTTAATGAGTATTTGAAAGCAATGATCCAGGGTGTGTGTGTGAAGGTGTTGGTAGTTGTGGAGCTTGTAGATAACCAGTTAATGAGTATTTGAAAGCAATGATCCAGGCTGTGTGTGGAGGTGTTGGTAGTTGTGGAGCTTGTAGATAACCAGTTAATGAGTATTTGAAAGCAGTGATCCAGGGTGTGTGTGTGAAGGTGTTGGCAGTTGTGAAGTTGGTGGACTAACGAGTACTTGGAAGCAGTGATCAAGGGTGTGTGCGGATATGTTGGTAGTTGTGGAGCTAGTAGACTAACCAGTTAAGGAGTACTTGGAAGCAGTGATCATAGGTGTGTGTGGAGGTGTTGGTAGTTGGGGAGCTGGTAGACTCACCTAAAGCAGAACCTGGAAGCAGTGATCAAGGATGTGTTGGTAGTTGGGGAGCTATTAGACTCACCTTTTAAAGAGTACTTGGAAGCAGTGATCGAGGGTGTGTGCAGAGGTGTAGTTGGGGAGCTAGTAGACTAGCCAGTTAAGGAGTACTTGCAAGCAGTGATCAAGGGTGTGTGTGGATGTGTTGGTACTTGTGGAGCTGGTAGACTCACCAGTTAATGAGTACTTGGAGTGAGTGAGTGAATATGATTTAACGTCGCTTTCCACTATATTTCAGTCATATCACAACGTTGGGTCCTATTCCTTTTCACATCTGGGAACCAAACGAGTGGGATCCTATTCCTTTTCACACCCGGGAACCCCGCAGGTGCCTCAGTTAGTCGCCTCTTACGACAAGCTGTCTGAGGAGCTGAGGCCTATTCTTACCATGACCTGCGGTGTGCACAACGACAGCCCAGATCAATCCCCGGAAGCCCCACGGGGAGAGTACTTGGAAGCAGTGATCAAGGGTGTGTGTGGAGGAGTTTATAGCTGGGGAGCTGGTAGGCTTACCTATTAAGAAGTACTTGGAAGCAGTGATCAAAGGAGTGTGTGGATGTGTTGGTAGTCGTGGAGCTGGTAGACAGACAGAACAGGAAGTGCTGGTGTTGCCCTGGCTCCACCATCTTCAGCAGTTTGCGGTGGAGGCAGTTTTCTTTCATAGACACCCTTGAGCTACTGTTCCGTCGGAATCTATACCAGCCTACTAGTTCCTGTGAAAAGAGAATTCATCAGAATATAATTATAATTACTCTATCCGTAATTGTGAGAGTCCAGATATTAAGAGTTGAGGTTGAAATGAACATTTCTCAAAGCTACATGTATGTGTATTCCTAAAAGCCCATTTCCACAGCACGCATTTTCACACCGACAATCACATCCGAGAAACAGCCCTCATGTTATTCAATAGTGCAGTACTCACAGCACGTATCAAGTTGTGGCGTCATTAGGACCACATTTTTGACACATGACAAAATTAGAAACAGGGTTATTTCAACGCATTGTCACTGAACTATTGAGCAATCAGAGGGGATAGAAATCGTTAGCCCGGTTACACTGAGGGGAATCCCTTCTGTTGAATGGCTGAAATGGCGGGAGTGTCGCTGACATAATGCGTGCTGTGGAAATGCGCTGAACTGCATATAGTTGTGGTTTGCAGTTGTGGTAGTCACGGCGGATGCTGTGAAAATGGTTAGATAAGTTAGATAGTTTTGCATTTATGCACTGATATATGTTTGATTTTTCAGTTTGTTCTAGTGAACTATATTGAAAAGTCTATTGACTCACATTATTGACTGAGAACCCCTCATCATCGGGTATTTCAAATTGAGAACTCATTACAAACAGCTTTTCAACCTTAAGAGAAATAGGGCAAGGTCACTGGCCTATAATCCATGACCACATGTCTGGAGTGAGCGAGTGAGTGAGTGAGTAGCACTGGCTCGCCAGGATGGATTTAGCCTTGCTTTCAACAATATTTCAGTCATATCAGGACAATGCTTACATGTGACAAAGCGGTCACAATGTCACTTTTTTATAGTGCTGCCTCAATGAAGCACCATACTCCACCAAATCACAATATCCCTGACACCGGGTCAACCAGTCCTTGATCTATCTTCTTAATGCTGAGCACCAAGTGAGGAAGCAAGTCCCAAGTTTGAAGTGTTGGTATGACCCAGCCCGGGATGTATCCCAGGAGGTGAGTGAGTGAATATGATTTAACGTCGCTTTCAACACTATTTCAGTCACATCACGATGTTTGGTTCCTATTCCTTTTCACACCTGGAAAGCAGGCCTCAATTTAAGGAGTAATTCTACACTGGTAACCTGTGGGAACCTATTGCATAATTATTAACCTAATGTCATATTATTAGTCAAAATTATGGGGACCTGAAAATAGGTTACCACTATTTTTCATATGGCAACCTCTAAGCAACCTGAAAACAGGTTACCACCTTAAATTGAGGTCTGGGAAAGGGTAGGGTCCTATTCCTTATAACACCTGAGAACCCCACGGGCGCCCCAGTTAATCTCTCTTACGACAAGCTCTCTGAGGAGCCGAGGCCTATTCTTACCATGACCTGGAGTGTGCATACTCTAACCATTAGACTGTGAAGCTCAGTTGAGCCTGATCATTCTACAAATACAGTAGTCACATGCTGATAAATAGACATAGTCTGACCTAAGACAAGCCTTGAAAATACTTAACGTATTTGTGTACCTGTCTCATGCAAAAAGTACCTGTCAGAGATGAGAAGTTGAAGTAGTAGTGATAATGTTACCTTAGTCCTGCCCTGTAGAAGAGAATCCAGTTTCTGTTTGATGATGTCACCATTCCTGTCAAAGAACGTACCACTATACAGACACGGGATAAAGGAATAGACATCTGAAAAGAAAGAAATTCATCCCCTAAAGAACACCAGACCGAATCCAGCAAAATGCAGTCTAGAAAGACAGAGAATGCTGATACTTCTTTAGCTGAACAAGTTGGTCCACTGGGCTTCAAAATAAACCTGCACATTTGACTAGATTACAGGTTTGTGATCACACGGTGGCATAAGTCAATTTTTATACAGATTTGCAATTCCAAAAGGTAGGTCATTATTGATATCCTATATAAATGGATATATTACATGCAGAACTGAACTTAAAAGACAGCCAGATGAATGAACAGACACCTTTAAATCAATTGGTTTCTTCGTATACTCCGGCTACAGTTCAAGAGTATATTCAGGCTGCAGTGACCTTGACCTCAAAATCAACAGGCTTCGTCTTAGCCATGAGTTTGAGGTATACCGCGATTTTATAGCATGGGCATACCCATTTTCAATTAATTCCTGATTGTTTTATCCAGTAACCTTGACCTTTCGAACTAAAAATGAATGAGGTTCCTATTGCCCCTTGGGTAAGGTACATGTATAACCAAAGTTTGGTACCAATCCATATTTCAGGAACTGAAAATAACACAGGGACAACAAAAGTTATATAGATGGACAAATGGACAGACATAAAAATCAATGTACTTCTTCTTTGTCATGAGTTTGAGGTATATTACCTCAAATGTCATCACAATCCACATCTCTGAGCTGGGAAAATGGACTTGACATAACAATTTATGAGGAGTTCCTGATTTTAGGGCTACAGTGACATTGACCTCAAAATGAATAGGGTTCTTCCTTGCCCATGGATTCATATGTTCGCATCAAATACATTTATCCATCACATAATACAATCTCATCTAACGACAGGCGTAAAGTAATTGGTGTCTAGGCAGTAGTAGCCTTGACCATGGACCTTTTGGAACTTCAACCTTGCCTGTACATTTGACCAGATATAGCCTAGTATTTGCAATAAAGTTTGGAAATATTTTTATATAAACCAGAACTTTTCATATAAATCAGAACCGGAACTTCATTTCTGATGATGCCGAAATATAACAGATTTAAGAGTATATCTTACTGGTGACAGTCTCCACTTTACATCCACTGATTTGTGAATCTGTAATAGTGTCCTTCACATGGCTGACAATCTGTCCGAGAAGAAAACCCTCCTGTAAAGATGGAACACATTAAGAAATTCACATGAAAAGAATAGGAATACGTGTACTTTTTTCCACATACCAATGTCCATTTCTACTAATTATTCAGATGGCAAAACTTAACTTCAAGCATCTGCGCAGGGAAATTAGAACTTTCTGTAAAATTCTCTAGCTATCTTTTCAGTTCTTGAAATAAATAACATATCCATGCCACAGTATTTAGTCTCAGTTGACATACTACATGTAAATATGCTTTTTTCTGCTTCTATGTCTGAAAATGCTGTTCAAAACATTTGAAGAAATAGGGCAGCTTTTCTTATGAAATCTGATATCAATACCAATCTAATTAAAATTAAATCCTATCGCCTGAGCGATATATAAATATTCAATGGGGGAGCAGATAGTATATAATTTTAATTGTGTTCACATGCTGAGTTTGCACAGGTGTATTAAATATTTTGCTCAGTGAGCAAATTTACATCGGTGTGTATACATTTGCATGTGATCAGGCTTAAGTTTGATTTATTCACTGGGCTATACAGCCACATTGCAACCATTTTTACATGGCCTTGTCATAGAAGCATGTCATCAGATAAAATTTAGTCTAGATACTTTTTAAATTCAAGGCCTTTTTCCATTTTGGATATATCAAAGTGGATATTTAATATCAATAATAAATTACATAAAACAAAGCAACAATTCACTGTGAAATAAATTAAAGAGTAAAGCAAACTAAGCTGTGAACTGATCCATGTTTGCCGGGGTATGTGTGGATCACAGTGGATATCAGTCTGAATTTTTGATGAATAATCAAAAACTAAAATTGCTAAATTTTAGGCCTATACCTCGATCAAGGTATAAAACTATATCTTGAGTTATATAGCCAATTTGAGCTATTGTTCCTGACCTGTTCACTGGACCATTTGGTGGATTTCCCCAATACGCAGCGCTGAAAAATGTGTTCTGTTTGCTACTTGGCATAAATGGTAGCTAAGATTCATACCTATTCTACTCCCTCATAGCTTATGCTGGTTGCCTATAAATCTATTCTCTCTCATGCCAGTTAAAAGTTATGATTATCTCGCACTTACTTTCAGCTTTGCACCCTTCCTGACATGACTTTTGTTGAGAAAACGGTACAAAGAATATAAATCAACCTAACTGGATGCCAAATTCGAATTCACTTCACCACCGACATACAGTGCGCCATTACATGGTGTATAATCAAAATAAGCACTGAAGTGTACGCATCTATCCCAGTTATGTATCGGAGGATGCGTCAGTAATAAGAAGTTTTTATTATCAAATGTGTACCTGTCCTGGAGGTTGGGGGTGAAGTAAATTCTAATTTTTCGCTGAAAGATGACCATTTTGACGTCCAATAAGGTTGATTTATATTTTTTGTACCATTCTCAATAGCATATCATTTTACTGCACAAAACCCAATTTAGTCTGCAATCGTATTCAAACAGATCAAGTCACATCAGTCTGGCTTTATGTCAGATTTCTTCCCCATTCTAGATTGGAGGGACTGTCGATGAGGGAGAGAAATTATCATCAAACATATGACAGGTCAGAGCAAAGGGCTAACTGGGATATATATCCCACTTGGGATATTGCAAGTTTGGATATTGAGATATATCCTAATTGGGATATTTTGAACGGCAATGGCAAATTTCGGCATCTAACTACAAATACAAGACAGAATCTACTTCACAAAACTGCCAATGCGATTTTATAATTTTGCTGACTTTTTCTCGCCAAAAGTACGCAATTATGTGCATTAGTTTTTCGTCTTGTTGCACTTTACTTCCCATCACTCACCACTGCTGTATGTTTTAATACTAACAGAATGACTAGCAAAATATGCCAGCTTGAAAATATGGAAGTATAAAAAAAAAATATCCATCTGGGAAAGGGATATTTTATCCGATTCAGTCAATTCACCCACAAACCGATTCACCCACAACCAATTCACCCACAACTTCAGGTCGATTCACCCACGAAAAAAAATCAACTCACCCACAACCAGGTCAATTCACCCACAGTCCCAATGTTGGTTTATTCAACATATTTAATGGATATGGATATATCACCTGTATAATTAATTAATATATTATATATTTCTGTCCCACTAAGTCTCACTAAGTTGGATTTAGCTTATCAACAATTGTATTAGTAACACTGATTGGTGCATGCCATCAAAGCAACAATCTAAATAACAGTTAAATCAAAGCATTAATACAATGCTAATTAAGCTGGATGAGTATCTAGTTTGTCAACTATTCTTTTAATTCAAGTTAATTTCAAAAATTGGACTTCAAAGAACTGGCCTGGCCCATACGGAGCTGGTGCGTGTATGGGCTTTCCATCCGGACAAACAATGATGTGGAAGGCTGGCACAGACGTCTCATCGATCGAGCCAGTCGTGGGAATGTTCAGTTTTATATTCTCGTACCTCTGCTCTTCCGTGAGGCAGAGTTTGTAAACCTGCAGATGAGACTGGTATCGGCGGGGAAACTTAGAAGCCGACAAAAGAAACTCTACCGTCAGATACAAGGGAAGATTTTTAGATTATGGGAAGAGTATCGTCATGGAAGTAAGATGGCATCCCAGCTTCTGCGGGCCATCAGAAGCCTGTATGGACCAACAGCATAAACTGCTCTTCCTCAAATTTTTGTTTGCTGGAATTTCCATCTAAACAATGTTATGGTGCTAATTCATTTATATGTATGTGAAACATTATTATTTTAAGAAACAATGCAATATAGGTATTATAATTTATATTTCATGGTCTGTGGTAAATTATATATTGTGCTATTTTATTTCAAGAACATGTAATATTTGATGAAAGTTGATCATTCTGATGAATAAAATGTAGTTAATAGACTAAGCATTGTTTTGCCTCTAATTTGTAATCTACCGATAGCTTATTTATACAATGAGTCATTGCCTGGAGGTTGCCTTATGAAAAATAGTGGTAACCTATTTTCAGGTCCCCATAATTTTGACTAATAATATGACATTAGGTTAATAATTATGCAATAGGTTCCCACAAGTTACCAGTGTAGAATTCATGATAACCTGTTGAGGCCGTCCTTAAAATTATCTGGGTTTCCGGTAACCCGACCGACCCATCAAAAACTGAAAATCGAGGGTCGGCGGTTTTATTATTTTTTTTTTTCACGAGAAGAGAAATAAAATCCAAACCTGGTCTGTATTTGCAAGCTAATTCAATTCGTCTATCTTCTACAAATGATTGTTCTCGCTGCTCTAAAATCAGCGGTCGAAATAACGCTTGCCTACCTGCCGCCGACAAGTGAATTTTCCCGGCGACAGGTCAGCGGTCGAAATAACGCCTGTCTACCTGTCGCCGACAAGTCATTTTTTCAAGTGACAACTAAATTAAAATTCCACCCGTCGCCGCGACAAGTAACTATTCTGTCCTAAAAATACTGAATTACGAGCTAATACAGGCCTAACATGACTGAATTGTCTTCCTGGAAACAGTTGTTGAGTTTCGTTTTATTTACATCGGACATTCTGTTCACTTCGTCATTCATCCCGCTGCCATACAACACGAGAGCTCCGGTACATCAAACTCCATGCAGGATTAATCTCCCGCTAGATTTGCACACGATCCGCTTGAAAGGCAAAACTAATGGATAAAGTAAACGAATTGACTGGCACGATCTAGCGCAATCGGCCTATATTTCTATCGACTATTCATGCCTGGCAACTTCAAGTCGAAAATGAAACCAGAACAAGCTGATTGATTCTTACGTTTTATTTCGGAGAATAAGAGCTCAATAAAACTTCGTCAGTGAGTATTTTAATCGGAAGAAAATCGTGCTTGTCAACACGCTGCGTTGCCTGTGCCGATTTTTACTTGCTCCAGACAAGCGGACAAGCGCTAACGTCTAACACTCGCGAGTTGATCGAGTGAAGGCAACAACAACAACAACAACAATGATTTTGCTTGATAATTTGTCAGAACAATTCAACATTTTCATTTGGGAACTCGACTTATCTCTTGAAGAACACAATATTTATTCACTATAACTCAGTTTTCGCGCGTGTTTGGCGCGCATTTTCCCATGGATAAAAACTCATTTTTTGGGGGGGGGGTAAAACTCAATTTCAAAATTTCCCCAAAACTCAATTTTTCAAAGTCAAGTTTTTAATCTGGGTAACCCACAAAAAAGTTGATAAAACCCTCCTGCTGTTATGATCCTTAAGAAAATATCGTTCCAGCAAATTTAATCTCATAATTGAACGTTCTGTTGACATTTTACTTTGAACTTCCTAATAGTGGAACAGTCTGGTGGCAGAAATGAGCCCACTGAGTTAACATCAGGGAGTAAGGACATTCATCTTGACAATGCAGAGCTAAAGGAAGGAGACAAATTTGTCACTGTCATAAATGTCTCGCGATCGGAAAAAAATGTGCATTCAAATTCTCCAATGCCTGGAAAATGGAGAGACTGGTTGGAATATATGATGAGAGTATGGTGAAAAAAGTTTCAGTAGGAGTGACAAGCTGAAGTACCAGGGTGACAAGTAAAAAAAATAGTTACCTGTCACAGTGACAAGTAAATCTCAAAAAACATTTCGACCCCTGCAGGTTGAAAAAAAATCTACCTGTCGCATGCGGCAAGTAAGATTTTATCTAGCAAAAACGATAAAATGCGATCAATTTTCGTAAATACCTTTTAGAAATCTAGATCTATCTGAAGGAACGGACAATCCAAGAAATAATCCATTGGAAATTTATTTCAAGCCAATCTTTGGCCATTGTTGTTGGACCTTGTTGTTGGTCTTCTCTCTCTATCAACATTTCCCGCGCCAAATCTACTTCCGGTTGCGCGTCAACACTTGCGCGGTAGTCCGGTGCATGCAAAAGTCGGACCTGTTCTGAAACGGAATCGGACTATCTGGGTTTTTTTCCCAGTTGGTAAATAATATTGTTGGTTTCTTTTCTTTGGCTTTTTTTATGCAGACATTTCAGTTAATTGATAATTCCAATGGGACTCTGGTGGCTGATTCTAATTTATTGGAATCATCAATTTACAAGGGGAGACTTCTGATAAATATAAGTAAATATAGTTGGGATACTGGTTAAGCTTACCTCAAATTGGATCTAAATTCTTTGATATAATGTCACAGGTGCCATCTAAAGTTCACATGATTTAGTCAACAACAAAGCTTTTTGCAGTTCTAATTGCGAAAATTAGGGGGATAGTTGTCTTTGACATATCAATGTTTCCACTGGTGCTCAAAGTTTTTAAAGAACATGTGTGCCAAACAAAACAAATTAATAATAATAAATTTAAAAGAACACCCACCTCATTTTTTGAAAAGAAAAATTGCAGAAGAACCACTCGCTGTCAAATTTCACATCATTATTGGTCATTGTTCGTCTATTATCAAGGGAGATAACCCATCACTCGCCTAGACTCATTTAAGTGTGATTTTAGGTGTGCTAGCCACACTCCTGAGAATAAATAAGGCGAGTTATTGTCCCTTGCCTGTTGTCCCACAAACAAGAGGCCTGAAGGCCTTCATGAATCTTGAAAAACATGACATGCAATTAATGCAGGGATTATTTAAATTTGTTAGAGAGCTTGCCTGTCCATCTGTCTGTCATGGAGTCCACATGACACCTCCACCTTGAACTGTATAGCATCCATTAGTTCAGAGGAAAGAATAAATGCCGCCATCGATTTATTTTGTGTACAAGTAAAATTTGAGTGAGGGCAAGTAAAATTAATTTTCACCTGCCACATGTGGCAAGTAAGTTTTTCAAAACATTTCAACCCCTGAAAATGCATTTTTTTTTCACAATAAAATGTTCGCCGTTCGTTAACAGAACTGAATTCAGCGATACCGGAAGCACATGGCAAATCTCGGGGCTTTAGTTATTGCCCGTGACAAAAAGCTGTAGTTGTCTCCCTTGCCGTTCCGGGAACTAAAATGGCGCGGTCGCCATTTTCTGTTTCCGTGATACAAAGTGGAAATGTTTTAAAAAACAATCATATAACCCTCGTGTCAACGACATCGACACTTCTCGAGGTCTTACAGTCAATCGTGCAGGATGTCAAGGCAGAAATAGAAACCATAACGTGTGTTTCATTCACTCTTGTGTTATAATATTTCCTTCAGTGCCAGTGTGTCTGTAATGTATTCATGCAAAGAACTGTTCGGAATCACCCCCATACCCCAATTGCAATCTTTCTATATAAGCCCATGGGCCTAGTTGGTATTTGAATTTCACTTTCCAAGGCCGCCTAAATGGAATAAATTCAATTATCCAGACTCCTGGCCTTTGTGGTATTGTTTTTCCTTTGTCATGTTAATGGACAAAACTTTCCAACATATACCCATATTGAGATTTGTAGTGTCGTAGGTGATTGAACTCCACTGTCAAATGTGCCTATCAGAAAAAAAATTAAAAAAAATTGCCTACCTACCTACCTACCCATCTTTTGCAATGGTCCGTTACCTGAAACAGGCATATTTTTAAGGATGGCCTGAGCGGTTACCATCAGCACTCCTTAAATTGAGGCCTGCTATAGCAACACTGAGACTGTGGGTGAATTGACCTGGTTGTGGGTGAGTTGACTTTTTTTTGTGGGTGAATCGACCTGAAGTTGTGGGTGAATTGACTGGACACCTTTTATCCCAATTGGGATATCCCAGTTAGTCCTTTTCCTAGTTCAACAAGCTGAACCCTGTTGACATTTAATTTTGTGATATTGACAATGCAGGGTTCAGCCGTTAAACCGAAATCTTCTATCGCTAAATTTTCGCCTCCCGACCTGGGTAACAGCGGGTGGATTTGCGCTCATAAAAAAGCAATAATACCTACCGCTTTGTGCTCGTTTGGATAGAATACGTATTTGCCTACTTCCCTGGCCATTTATTTTCTCTGTCCAGCTTCTTTCATTTCCATAAACGGCAAAAGAAAAAAATCTCATCGCGGACGATCTTCCAAAAACGAAATCCGCCGCCATGATTTTGAAATGTCACTATGGTGGCACAAGACTAATTTGTAAATTCGGGATTGTAGACAGGAAGGTCGGAAACGGCTCATTTATAAGGCTGTCACATTATCTGCATTTAAATGTAAAATTGTAACTATCGATATCAAGCATAATGGAAGGCACATACTGAGAAAGGTAATTCATGGGATTTTTCATCTCCCTAAGCGACTGGGTCGCGGCGGATTTCGTGTTTGGAAGATCGTCCGCGATAATATTTTTTTCTTTTGTCGTTTATGGAAATGAAAGGAGCTGGACAGAGAAAATAAATGGCCAGGGAAGTAGGCAAATACGTATTCTATCCAAACGAGCACAAAACGGTAGGTATTATTGTTTTTTTATGAGCGCAAATCCACCCGCTGTTACCCATGTCGGGAGGCGAAAATTTTGCGATAGGAAATTTCGGTTCAACGGCTGAACCCTGCATTGTCAATATCACAAAATTAAATGTCAGCAGGGTTCAGCTTGTTGAACTAGTCGTTTTCCCTGACCTGTATGAGGTGGGAGCTATGAAACTTAGTAACATAAATGGCAAAGCTATGTAAGACAACAGATGGATCCTACAGCAGTCAATGATGACTCATAATCATAACCACAATGCTGAACTGGCTGATGCTGCAAGTGTGCAACTGTGCAATGACTGAATAATTCATGGTGGCACTTTCAAGTCGCTGAAGAGCGAAGACGAGATTGGAGTTGATGTAAATAGTAACTGGGGTCACAGTGATGTGTCATCGATGAATCAGAAACTTCAATGTAGCTTAATTATGATGAATATCCATCAACCATACAAACCTGGTCACCAGGAGAGTTAGTATGTTCGTGAAATAAAGAAGCCAACACCGCTCCGCTCACATTCGCCGCCATTTTGAAATTGAAGCCCACAAAAAGTTACTTCCGGTGTTCTCCCAAACAAACAGATCGAGCTATATTACGGAATTTAAAGCTTAGACAGCAGATGAACTACACAAAATAAGCTGCATATCAATCAGGGCTGTCAGTTGATGTACATCATCCGCCATCCGATTGATTCCAAACACGATCAAGAGGTAAAATTGAAATTTTCAGAAGCGTCATCTGCTAGGCACTGTAGTCTCATGTTATCTCGTTTACGGACGAGATGTTGCGTGCACCAAGCCAAGGTCGGAGTCAAGCGCATTTTGCGAAGGGGAAATGTACAGAAATCCGACCGTTTTAAAGGGTTTAGGCCCCAGATCGCCCGCGGTCAACGTTATAGACATCACAGCGGTATGTATAAACCGTTATATCCATTCATGGACTGATGACAAGGCCGTACAAACGTGTGGTATGTGAAACTCAGTGACTGGGTCAAGCGCACCTGGTAACCCCAATCACTCATCAATCATTATCGTTGTCACTGTCAGTGTCATTCATTGCCAATAAAGTGATCTTTTTTGCAGGAAAGACATCCAGCTTACTAACCGGTAGCCCTTGTCATGAAGCAAGTCCTATAATTTCGGTTGTTTATAGACCTGGTGCGCGGACATTTCTCTGTAGGCCCCTACTATGATTATGAATATATACATGATTGTGTCCATACCAAAGTTGAAAAATTGATTAAAACACCAGGAAGCATTTTTCAAAGATTCATGTTTGTTCTAAATAGTATACGGTACTACATGGATACCCCGGTACTACATATAGTATGAGTTATAACTATCACAACATGATAACTACATATTTTGATACATAACATACCAGGTTATGTTAATTAACTAGTTAGTGAGAGTATATAGTATATTTAGTTAAATGGTACTTTAATCAGTGGTTTTAAAGAATTTTCTTTGTGGTGTGCACTGATTGATTCTACTCAGGCAACCCCTTACAAAAAAATCTTATCGGAACCTATAAGATTTTATCTTAGGATCCTATAAGATTTTGGCCCAAAATCCTATAAGATTTTTTAATAGGATCCTATAAGATAAAATCCTATAGGATTTTTTAATAGGATCCTATAGGATTTAGTTATGGAATAGAGGATTTCTCTATAAACTTTCTATGAGAACATTTGGATGAGTGATATAGTTAATCTTTTATGGTAAATCCACGAAATATAAAATGCCCCTGTATTGTAAAATAGTAAATACATCAGAAAATGTATTAGCGTAAACGTTGCTTGTTTTGGATGTAGCACCAATATGTTACAGGGAAAGATATTCTGGTGAATTTACTAATGCATGGAAACTATAAAGATAGATATTCACGGAGGAACGTGAACAGAGTATCATAATCTCCATCAGTTTCATGCAGAGCTTCTGCTCACCATTCAGTGTAGATTTCATGGCATCCCGAATGGCCTTCTCGGAACCGGGAAAGTTCTTCTGGCAGTCGTCTGGAAGAGAATGAAATAATTTGCAGTTAGCCGCTGTGAGAAATAATAACAATCCATGAACGGGGCTAGATTGAAAATATTCTGTACAAAGATCAGTACTTTTATTTCTTAGCAATTACAATACTTCACAAATTCAATCCAAATTATTTTTAAAATTAATGAAGTTTAAGTTCAAAAATTTGGTATGGAAATATTCTCTAATCTTCTGGAAGGAACAAAAACCAGTAAATTTTATAAATCAATAAACAGTTCAAAACAACAAGATAATTGATTTAGAGCTACCATCCCCCCAACCAGTTAAATCCCACTGTTTTGACATGAGCAGGAAGTATACAAGCAGTTTTGTGATAAAAATATCTCACCCTCAGGGGATTTCCTCCAGGGGTGCATGCCAATCTCCATATGAGGTCCCCAAGCCTAGGGTTTCCAAGCTGACAATGCACACAATCATGACAATAGCAATCCACACTGCCTTGATTAACCTAGGTAGATATGAAAATGGTATTGAGACAGAGATATGGATATTTCTTTGTGAAAGCCATGCTATATGACCCACTAAATTTGACTGCAATCATAAGGTGAAATACATTATTACAACCAGTCCATATAGCAATATTTATTGAGGCCAATATCAATTTTTTAATATGCCAAGTATATCAAGGGACACTTGTTGATAATAATAGCTGGTGGGTCCACATCACAAGAGTCCCACTGCTCAGCTCAGTTCTTTGCTTATTAAGTTATGAAAAAAAGAAAAATTATAGTTGTATTTATAACTTACCATATCACTAACTGCACTCATCACCATCTTCAATACAGTTATATCAAACCTCCATACTTATAGCTTAACATGAACAAATCCACCGGATTTTTTCACTTGTCATGCTTGTGGGCAGCCATTTTTTGTTGTTGTTGTTTTAAGATGATGGTGGCGCCCCCCTGTGTTCAATTAAATTATCAAGGGCAGATAACTCCACCCATTTCGATTAGTCCGTGAAGAGGAAAAAGACTATCAGAAACAGAAATCATATATATTTTATATTAAAACAATTGATAATAATGAAGAGGATAATATAAAGTATTCTTTAATGGACATCTTTTGTTGCTGACATTATGTTAGAACTGATTCTTCTAAATATATTTTTCCCATTTTGTCCAATTTCACTATAAAATCATGGATTTGGACTGATTATAAAATCTAAATTCAATAAGATTTCTTATCTAATATGATACTATTTTGATAACATTAATATTTAAAGGTGAAATGCAAAGGTTTTTAGATCCTCCTTTTCACATTTTACATAGACTGAATAATGATAGAAATAGCAGTCTATCTAATTCACTTGGTTTAATTTGAATTATCTTGTCTGCTAGAATCTTTTCAAAAGCCGGTACCCCTAGCACAGCTGAATTCAGATTTGCAAAACGTCATCGCTTATCTTTCCTTGACAGTGACGTCACATCAGACCAGCAGCCCGGAGACTGAACGTTACAAGTATTGACGCCCAGCCAGATGGTCTGATGTGACGTCACAAACGAACGTCAAACAAGGGCAGATAAGCGATGCGGATTTCATTTCTGAAATCGGCCGGGTTTGAGATACCAACTTTGAAGCACTTTTCAAAAGCTACCAGGAAACAAAATACTTCAAATAAAACCAAACGAAGTATTTGGGCTGATATTTCCATCATTAACTAGCCCGCAAGAAATATAAATAGGACAATATGAAAACCTTTGCATTTCACCTTTAAGAGACTGATATTATTATGCCCCCCTCTAACTAGAGGGGGGGCATATAGCGATCGCTTTGTCCGTCCGTCTATCTGTCCATCCGTCCGTCTGTCCATCCAAATTTCTTGTCCGCGCAATATCTCGGTTACTATTTGATGGACAGGATTGAAACTTCCATGGAATGTGGCCAGTGCCTCGTAGATGTGCAGCGTTGAGTTTTTTCCGAGTTCCGGTATAATTTTCAAGAGTTATGGCCCTTTTTCTGAAATCTCTGTGAATGGGACTTGTCCGGGCTGGATCTTGGTTAGTATTGTATGGACAAGTATGAAATTTGCATAATATGTGGTCAGTGCCTCACAGTTGTGCAGCGTAAAGTTTCTCCTCATTTCACTTATATTTTCAAGAGTTATGGCCCTTTGTTCCTGAATTCTCCGTGAATTGGGACTCGTCCAGGCTGGATCTCGGTTAACATTGTATGGACAATTATGAAATTTGCAGGATAAGTTGTCAGTGCTCTGTAGTTGTGCAGCGTGAAGTTTCTCCGCGTTTCGCATCTATTTTCAAGAATTATGGCCCTTTTTTCTTCAAATTTTTGTGAATTGGGACTTGTCCGGGCTGGATCTCAGTTAATATTGTATGGACAATTATGAGATTTGCAGGATATGTGGTCAGTGCCCTGTAGTTGTGCAGCGTGAAGTTTCTCCACATTTCGCGTATATTTTCAAGAGTTATGGCCCTTTTTTCTTCAAATCTTTGTGAATTGAGACTTGTAGGGCTGGATCTCGGTTAATATTGTATGGACAAGTATGAAATTTGCATGATATGTATTGGTGTGCAGCGTGAAGTTACTCTGCTTTCGGTTATATTTTCAAGAGCTATGGCTCTTTGTTTATCAAACCTAAGTGAATGGGATATATTTATTTGTCCAGGCTGGATCTCAGTCCATAACCGATTTGGACCAGGAAAATGGCTATATTATATGTTATTCTACATTCCAAAGCAGAAAACATAGGTCCTGAAGTATGAAATTGCCCCAAAAAGATTGAATTGGGTGCAAAATTCAAAGTTCACTGATCACTTCATAATTTCACCACAATATACTCCCAAGGAATGTAGGTCTCATATTACCAGGTCACATTTTCGGATTTGGCGAAAGCCCTGGCGACCATCTTGCATCGAAACATCATATTATCACTTGTTGGTTGATACTTGGAATATGTATTTTGTGAGGCATGGCAAAAAAAGTGACTGAAACAGAATTTTTATAATTATCCAAATTAGGACTCCACCAACCAATAAACAACAGAACAATGGCGGGGCAGTGTCGGATTAAAGCGGAAGGGGGGGGGGGGGGCATACAATTGAGCAATCTCTGATTGCTTCCTTTCTGTGTTAATATAGATCTTCATTTTATTCAAATGGAAACCCAGTACAGAATACTTAGTTTCAAAGATCCAAAAGTCTTCACAGTTCTGAGTAATATGTCAGTAACCACATATTTTACACTGTTTCAAACTTGCAGCTATTTTGAACTGTGAAGTACAAATCTGATGTTTAGTGATTTTATGGAAATGAGATTTGATGTCACTGAGTGAAATCTAATCAGCCAACTTTAAGCTGGGATATTCCCAGAGCTAATTAAGACCATTGAAACTTGTATACATGTAGTTCTAATTTATAATGTTTTGTTATTGTGAAAGTTTGTAGGAAAATTCCAGTTCAGTTTGCCTGGTAGTTAAGCAAAGCGAAAGACACATAACCGATTGTTCGTTCGCATAAATTAAGGCCCAAACTCTGTGTCACAATGACATAATTTTAATAAATCCCTGTTGTAACCTGAAAATCATTTCCAATCGAAGCATGGGCTGTACTTACCAGAGTTTCGATGTTAACTTCACACACAAGAGCCCCAGTCAAGGGGAGATAATTGAATGTGAAACCCATGTGTGTTTGGATACACTCTCGTATACTTAGATAATATACAGCCCAGGTGGATATAGCGCTCTGTGGGATTATATGAACAGGGTAAAAGTTTCTCAGCTTCCTCTTACCAGACTCCCATGAACCTGTAGTAACAATATTCGCTTCCGGATATCTATTCAGCCTACATAAAATATAGCCTCATGCGAGATAGAGCTATGAGAACGACATTATTATTACATACAAAATCAAAATATCAGCGTTTTATTGAATGAACTCCACTCAAAAACCAATGCCTAGCCAAAACAAATTTGGTTTAACCTATCTGCAGGTTATGCAGTTCAGAAATGGCTGAACAAACTATGGGTTTTCAGATTAATCATTAAGTAAACTTTTCAAATTTTAGGGCCTGCAACAATGTCTAGTTTGTCTTCATTGAAATCATGGGTTATTCTCTGAAATCATATCAAATTTATAAAAAAATAATCATAAAATAATCAAAATATGATCATCAAAATCAATGTTTTTTACTAAGTCACACAAATCCTGGTAACCAGTATCTAAACATGTATAGGAAGGGGGAAATCATGTCAAATTAAGCTTATTTAAAATAAAAAATAAAGAAATAAATAAGAAAAAATGCTCCAAATTCTTTTTGTCAATAGTTTAACTTTGTTACTCATTCAAGAGAAATCATAGTATGTCCGAAGGGGAAAATGTCTGAAGGAGGAAATGTCTGTAGGGAGAAATGTCCAGGGGGAAATATTTGCAGGGGGAAATGTCCTCAGAAATAATCATAAAAATAAATGTCCTGGATTCAATAGACCTGCAAATTATGGTTTGAAGAACAGGTACAGTACTAGGGCAATCCATCGCACCCACCCTGATCGCGTCAACAACTTGAACAAGCCATGCAACCCATTTCGGTTTGCCTCCCATGAAAAGATTTGCCATTGATCTTGAATTCAGGAGTGAATCGACCTAATCAGTTTGTTTTGTTTTTTTTCTTCTCAATATCATTTGATGTACAGATGACCATACAGGTCATGGTCACTGTGACCCCAAAATCAGGAAATCATTAAAAATAATTCTTTTTTGTGTCAGGAGATACATTAGGGAGACATGATGTGACATGTACCGAAATGTAGGTCACGGCGGGTCAAATGTCAAGATCACCGTAACCCCAAAATTGTTAAAAATAATGATTTTTTGTGTCCGGTGATACAGTAACTGTATCATGTACCAGAATGTAGGTCAAGGTCAAAGGGTTAAGATCACTGTGGCCCCAAAATCAAGAAATCATTAAAAGTCACATTTGTGTATGCCCGTCGAAGATGAGGTCATGTAATGCAACAGTGAGTTCTGTCCATCTATCCATCTATTAATATTTGTTGTCCGTGCAATATCTCTAGTTTCACGAGATGCATTGTTACCAAACTTCAGGTATACCTTACTTGCGTGGCAAAGAGGAACTCTATTCATTTTGAGATCAAAGTTCAAGGTCACAGTGAGTCCCCCAAAACTCACTCCATTTGTTAGGTTGGATTATTCAGAGTTGTCTCCCCTACATGTGAGCACAAAATCTTAGATCTTTCTCTGGATTACAAGCTATCAATTGGGACCAAGGCCATTAAACAACCTTGAAATTGGACCAGTTTAATTCCAGATGTACGGGCGTACATAGAAGCTCTTTGGGTTCTTGTTCAATTCTATTCCTACGAAGTCATAGTACAAAAATATATAGGAAGGGTTAAAAGTTAATCATTGGATCCTCCGGGTTAGAGGAAGCTTAGCTAGGACAAAGGTCTCAAACATTTTTTGTTCGTTTCCCCATTAATAAGGCACAACCAAAATATATTCTGATTGGACTGACCAAAGAGATCCTACAGTTCAGTGACCAGTGACCTGTATTATAAATGTCACCTCCACACCCCCTAAGATACAGTATAAATATTAATTATTATCCCAAACACTTCATAGAGTGCCTCAAGCTTATTGTTATTTTGTCGGTTTGTCATTTTATGCATGTACATTGCCATTTTGGCCACTGCCATTTAGTCTAGCTAGGGAAATGCTGGTATGATCGATAATTTCTTCAGTTCTGAGGAAAATGACTGCTTTTCATACAGAGGAATTACCACAGAACTGTAAGTGTAAATTTCCACAGTCAAAGGTCATATAAAACACTGTCTAGACATTTGAAATTCATATTTTTTGTTGTTTTGTGCCGTATTTTTAGAGATTTTTTATGCCTGTCAATTTTGGCTGGACGTATTGTGATGTGCCGTCATACATGTACATCCATCTGTGTACTCATTCGTCCGTCGACTATATTTGTGAATGTAATCCATCGAGAAGTTTTGCGGGATTCTTTCCAAATTTGCCACACATTATCATCACCATGTGAAGCTGTGCATGTGACCCTTTCGACTCGATCCAACCTTTTCTTCTGCGTTATGCCCCTAAATGGTTTGGGTTCTGAACTGGCTTCATACATGTATGACAAAGATACTGTTTTTCACCTTAAACCAAACCCTTTTACACAACTACATCACTTCAAAATGCTGTTATTAAAAAACCCTAAGACTGATGATGTGGAAATTACTCGGACTATATATGCAGGGATTCATAGAAGTCGCCTTTTAGGACCGGTTATCGGTCCTAAAAAAAATTGAGAAACTCAATTTGTGGGGGAAAAAAATAATGAAAACTGAATTTGTGGCCAATTGTGACCAATAATTTAGAGAAACTGAATTTCAACAGAGACGAAAAACTCAATTTGAGCTAATTATGCCCCCCCCCTCTAACTAGAGGGGGGGCATATAGCGATCGCTTTGTCCGTCCGTCCGTCCGTCCGTCCGCCTGTCCATCCGTCTGTCCGTCCGAATTTCTTGTACGGGCAATATCTCGGTTAATATTTGATGGACAGGATCGAAACTTGCATGGAATGTGGCCAGTGGCTCGTAGTTGTGCAGCGTGGAGTTTTTTCCGAGTTCCGGTATAATTTTCAAGAGTTATGGCCCTTTTTCTGAAATCTCTGTGAATGGGACTTGTCCGGGCTGGATCTTGGTTAATATTGTATGGACAAGTATGAAATTTGCATGATATGTGGTCAATGACCCACAGTTGTGCAGCGTAAAGTTTCTCCACGTTTCGCTTATATTTTCAAGAGTTATGGCCCTTTGTTCCTGAATTCTCCGTGAATTGGGACTTGTCCGGGCTGGATCTCAGTTAATATTGTATGGACAATTATGAAATTTGGAGGATGTGTGGTCAGTGCCCTGTAGTTGTGCAGCGTGAATTTTCTCCGCGTTTCGCATATATTTTCAAGAGTTATGGCCCTTTTTTCTTCAAATCTTTGTGAATTGGAACTTGTCCGGGCTGGATCTCGGTGAATATTGTATGAACAATTATGAAATTTGCAGGATATGTGATCAGTGCCCTGTAGTTGTGCAGCGTGAAGTTTCTCCGCGTTTCGCATATATTTTCAAGAGTTATGGCCCCTTTTTCTTCAAATCTTTGTGAATTGGAACTTGTCCGGGCTGGATCTCGGTGAATATTGTATGAACAATTATGAAATTTGCAGGATATGTGATCAGTGCCCTGTAGTTGTGCAGCGTGAAGTTTCTCCACATTTCGCCTATATTTTCAAGAGTTATGGCCCTTTTTCTTCAAATCTTTGTGAATTGGGATTTGTAGGGCTGGATCTCGGTTAATATTGTATGAACAAGTATGAAATACGCATGATATGTGGTCAGTGACCCATAGGTGTGTAGCGTGAAGTTTCTCTGTTTTCGGTTATATTTTCAAGAGTTATGGCCCTTTGTTTAAACCTAAGTGAATGGGATATATTTATTTGTCCAAGCTGGATCTCAGTCCATAACTGATTTGAACCAGGAAAATGGCTATATTATATGTTATTCTACATTCCAAAGCAGACAACATAGGTCCTGAAGTATGAAATTGCCCCAAAAACAGTGAATTGGGTACAAAATTCACTGATCGCTTCATAATTTCACCACAATATACTCCCAAGGAATGTAGGTCTCATAACCAGGTCACATTTTCGGATTTGGCGAAAGCCCTGGCGACCATCTTGCATCGAAGCATCGTATTATCACTTGTTGCTTGATATTTGGAATATGTATTATGTGAGACATGGCAAAAAAGTGACTGAAACAGAATTTGTATAATTATCCAAATTAGGCCTCCACCAACCAATAAAGAACAGAACAATGGCGGGGCAGTGTCGGATTAAAGTGGAAGGGGGGGCATACAATTGAGCAATCTCTGATTGCTTCCTTCCTGTGTTGAAACTGAATATGAATTTGCGTAACTTACTGTTCAATATTTATTTACACGTGTTGGCGGAGAAAACCACAGCTCGACACGGAGCTAAACAACCCGCCATTTTATGGAAATTCACATGACTCTAATATGTAGGGTGCACTCCAGAGATTCTTTCATTCGGCATGGAATAGACTATGGGTCCGTTTTTCGGCCACCAGTTGTCGTAAAACCTTCAACCCAAATCACTTATATGTATATATTTTCTGAAAGAGCACGATGAAACTATTATTTTAAGATATACCACTGCTATGTTATAGAAAATTTAAACTCGAACATTCTTCTCCATGCTTGCTTCATTTTTCCTAGAAAACCCCTTAAAAATGTCGAAAAATGGTCAAATTCGGCTCAATTTCCAGAAAAATCTGTAAGAGCGATTTTAATTAAACTTCTTACACACGTTCTCTGGTCCGGTCTCAACTTAAAAAGGCAAACAAAAGTGGGTGTCAACCTAACCGTTTTTTGTCAGATTTTCTTCCCGTAAATGAGTCCCGATTTTTAGGCACACCCAAGGGGCATAACTGAGGCAGGACAAACTTTACTCCATGATCCCGATCAGCGTGTAGACGAAGCCAGCCCTCGATTTGTACGTACTCGTTTGCAGCGTTGATAATGCTGAATAGGATGGCATTATAGATATAAGCTATTAAGGAGACAAGAAGAATTATGATGTAGCAGAACAAGGGCAGTCTATCGTATTATGAAATTAGAGAGGGGCCATTACTACGAAACTGTGGAGGGCAACCTTAAGGGGCAGGATGTTTTTTACGAAATTAATTGTTCACATTTATCGTAATCTCAGAGTGTTTGCGAGTATGGCGGTATACAACACTTGCCAGTTATACATACTATTGTGGGAAATCCGACCGATAACTTTTCCCCTACCCCATCTTTGTTTTGATCGCTTTTGCCAATTCTAGCAGGATTTTCGAGAACAAAACTCAAAATTAACCTATTTCTTCTTAATAATGTGCATCCATTCGGCAATATGAAGGCCGTGGTTGCTTTTCCGCTTTCCAATGATAGCAGAAACACGGGAAAATGCAAATAAGAGATGGAACCAAGTCAAATTATTGGTAATTTTCCACTGAATTTCCTCCCAGAAACATGGGAAATACTTCAGGAACTTGAAAAATAATTCGTAAAACCATAATAATATACATCTATTCCATCCTTTATGGACTGTAAATGGGTTCTCTTGTAAAGAAAATTTACACTGGCAAATTGATATCATTTTGATATGACCTAGTTCTGCCATAATATCTACCGAAATCTCATTCTAGGGGGAGATAACTCCTGTATGGAATACAGTATGCAATAACCTCAATATTATACTAATGGACACACTGTGGATTATTTTAATCGAACTCCTGGTCTTCTTTCCACCTGCTTCCGAAAATAGCGTTTCAGGTATAACTAGGCAGTCAAAATTAAACAATCTGGCGTAATGATACATTTCCGCTCCGTAACGGAGTCTACATTAAAGGTGAAATGCAAAGGTTTTCTAATTTTCATCTATATATTCTTCGTGGGCTAGTTAATGATGGAAATATCAGCCTATGTATTTCGTTTGGTTTTATTTGAAGTATTTTGTCTCCTGGTAGCTTTTGAAAAGTGCTTCAAAGTTGACATCTCAAGCCCGGTCAATTTGAGAAATGAAATCCGCGTCGCTTATCTGCCCTTGTTTGACGCTGTTTTGTGACGTCACATCAGACCACCTGGCCGAGCGTCAATACTTATAACGTTCAGTCTCCGGGCGGCTGGTCTGACGTGACGTCATAATCAAGGAAAGATAAGCGATGACGTTTTGCAAATCTGAATTCAGCTGTGCTAGGAGTACCAACTTTTAAAAAGATTCTAGCAGACAAAATAATTCAAGTTTAACTAAGTGAATTAGATAGACTGGTATTTCTATCATTATTCAACCTATATAAAGTGTAAAGAGGAGAATCTAAAAACCTTTGCATTTCACCTTTAAGATAATGCATAGACTCCACTATTATGCCTTAAAGGGTGCACTCCAGAGATTCTTTCATTCGGCATGGAATAGACTATGGGTCCGTTTTTCGGCCACCAGTTGTCGTAAAACCTTCAACCCAAATCACTTATATGTATATATTTTCTGAAAGAGCACGATGAAACTATTATTTTAAGATATACCACTGCTATGTTTATAGAAAATTTAAACTCGAACATTCTTCTCCATGCTTGCTTCATTTTCCCTAGAAAACCCCTTAAAAATGTCGAAAAATGGTCAAATTCGGCTCAATTTCCAGAAAAATCTGTAAGAGCGATTTTAATTAAACTTCTTACACACGTTCTCTGGTCCGGTCTCTCTTAAAAAGGCAAACAAAAGTGGGTGTCAACCTAACCGTTTTTTGTCAGATTTTCTTCCCGTAAATGAGTCCCGATTTTTAGGCACACCCAAGGGGCATAACTGAGGCAGGACAAACTTTACTCCATGATCCCGATCAGCGTGTAGACAAAGCCAGCCCTCGATTTGTACGTACTCGTTTGCAGCGTTGATAATGCTGAATAGGATGGCATTATAGATATAAGCTATTAAGGAGACAAGAAGAAGTATGATGTAGCAGAACAAGGGCAGTCTATCGTATTATGAAATTAGAGAGGGGCCATTACTACGAAACTGTGGAGGGCAACCGTAGCTCGGGTGCCCTTCGAAATTGCTTGGTTGCGAGGTTACGAAGGGTTCCCGAAAGACTTTCTCGCGAGACTCGTAAAGAAATCAATACAGAGAGTGCTTTCCTGTTGCCGGGATACGGCCGATGCTCCGAATGCTTTCATCATCAAGAAATTCTATGTTTTGAATGACAGTTGATGTATCAGTCTATAAGAGGGACTTAATACTTAAAACTGACTGCTTGAAGTTTATTACTGACAACTCAAAACTTAACTGGAAGTGGATGGTCTGGATTGAGAATTTGTTTGAAAATGAAAGTTCACACGCATCAACAACAACAACAACAACACGTGTAGACAACACTGCAGCCCATTGTTATTTGACGATCTAAATATTTCATTTTCATTTCTTAGGAGTTGATTCGTTAATTTATTGAATTAACTGTTCTGCCTTGATAGTTTAGAATTTTTCTTGATTTTTTCAGATCTTTGAATAAAGTTATAATTTTTTAACAGGTTAGGGCAAGCTGCTCATTGAGCTATTGTAGCCTGATCTACATGTAGCTAAAATTCTCCCAGACAACTCTCGCTAAACAAGAGCAGAGAGCAATTGGTTGGAAACGGCTGTTAGTAACCAGCTAATCAATGTCTTTAGTTGTTATCCATAAATTCGTTTAGTTACAGAGAACAATAGATTAGGTGTTCCATCAGCTGTCAATGACCCGCCCGACTGGGGTGCGGATTCCTATGCTATAACATTGTCTGGCACTGGTTTTTCTCCATAAATTGATTTATTTAAGGCAATTTATCTGTATATCGTAATGGTAATAATTTGAGTAGGCCTAAAAAACTTGATTTCAAAGTTATTTTCCACAACTTCTGACTATTGTCTGAGAAATGAGGATGTTATCTAGCTGCATTTTCATGCAAATGCAAAAAAAAGACAAGAGGACACCTTGATCAGGTGAACAAAATTGTTTATCCCTATGAAATCACAATCATGATTAAATTATACATGTATGTGGTATATAATGCAACTGGTCCTAAAAATATTATTAAATTCAATTTGCACCCCTAAAAGCACGCTAAATACTCAATTTGCTGCGTGAAAAACTCAATTTGACCATCAACGGTCCTAAACAAAATGACTTCTATGAATCCCTGATATAACAAGGTAATGGGGGCCAAAATCTCACTAAGCCATCTCCGCTAAATCCTTTGCCACACATTATTATCACAATGTGAAGATGTGCACAGGTCTGAACTTTTTTATCTAACATTTTTTCTTGAGTTACGCTCCTTGATTGTTGAAAACACTGTGAATGCAAGGTTATGAGGTATTGTATAACTCTTGAAATGCCATTACTGGTGTATGATTTCTTCAGCATAAGAATGGAGCCTGCATGATGTTCCGAAACCATCCTGATCATAGAAGTGTGGACGGTCTATGTATGATTCCCTGAAACTTTGTTTTTAAATAATTAAATTCCCCCCGTATTGTTCGTAAATCCAGCGATTTGATTGGCTGATTAGTACTAAATTTTTCGGTTCATACTTCAATGAATCTAAAAATATGATATGCCACGCCCACAACTGCACTACTTTTCACTGGATCACTGGACGTAGTGTAAATCGATTCAGATTTTAGTGCATAATATTGCTCAAATAATGCCAACAGAAAACTCTAAAACCAACTGGAAAGAGTCAATTTAAATATTTATTTGTATTGAGAAAATTGTTTGTAAAATTAGAAGAATTTCGAAGAGAAAAGAGCCGAGATAATGTCTGACTGTCCTGGAAATCAGCTGATCCGCAATAAATGATTAAATGGACATCTCCGTGACCTTGAACGAGATCTTCACATTAGGTTTTCGCTTAGCCACTTTTATCACAAATCATTATAAAGAAATTATCACACCCGGTGAACTCCTGAAACCCACATCCTACCTGAGAGTTTGGTAAGATATTCCATTCATTCGTTACCTTTCCCGTGGAGTGGAATTTCATCCACCGGCTTTCACTGTTGTGGTGCGGGTCGGGGGGGAGTTTTGCACTGATGGAAATCAACGGGAATATGTCGTCCTCTCCCACGAAACCAAACACAAAAATTGACAAATTATACGGACTGCCACGATAAGCGGATGTATGCAACAAATATCGTTCCGTACTGCAGATGTCCGATAAAATCCCTCCAGTCAAAGGGGGGGGGGGGGAGAGGGGGAGTGTTACAGAATGTTGATTCCACAAGACCTGCTAGGCAACATCATCGTTCAATCGCTGTTCATAAAGGCTGCAATCAGTTCACCAGAACTGTATACACTTCGAAATCTGTGAAAGAATATCAATTTTCACGTTTCCTGTCTGATATCACACAAATTTATGCGTCCGCTCGAACACAACACAGCACACGTGGACGGGTACAGGCGATGATTGATGCAGAGTTTCGTCACATTATTGATCTGAGCGGATACCGACAGGAAGAAAGTTCCGTTATAAACTGCGACAGAGAATGTTCCCCAGCTCAGAACAACACATTGATCAGTGAAATCGTCCTCCGTATGCCTACCCGGGGGCGCGGCAAAACAGCAAGAAAATTCATCGCCCAGTCGGATGATCAGTCGGCTCTGGAATATTCCCGGCAAGGCCAACTCAACTCGAGCAATTTCTCCTCTTCTGCATGGTTTCATATCTCATTCTTCCTTTGCAGAATTTCTTGTGTGTTTCAGTTTTCCTGACCTAAATAATTATCCCTGACTGAGAAGTTTTCCCTCCAATGGCTCCATACACAATGTGCAACAAACTGTCAAACTGAAAACTGTTTGAACCGCGCTAGGCCGACCGAGTGAGGTGCGCGTGCACTGAGACGTTGCTAGGAGTTACGAACTTTGTTGACTGTATTTATACGCGCAGTGTTTTGTACTGTTACAAGAATTAAACGGAAGAATTCGTTCGTTTCACATTCAATTTCTTCTCTTATTGGATTAGTTTTGCTTGATTAATTTAATTATAAGGATTGACTGTGATTTTTTTTACGTTCATTGGGGTATGAACTTAAAAACCGCTGTGCAAACTTTGTATGATCCGCTACGCGGAATCATACAGTTTGCACAGCGGTTTTTAAGTTCATACCCCAATGAACGTAAAAAAAATCACAGTCAATCCTTAATTGAATGAACCTATTACTCTCACATCATGGATCAGCTATCTGATGATTATCTCCTTAGCTTCCCTTTATTGCACATTTATTGCCCACAGGCTGTTCTCCCCTTTTCTCTTTTTGGGGGTTTAGCCATGTTGTTTGCTGTGTATGCTTATGGTCACATCTTGGTTTCAGTTGAACTCTTATTTAATATAGGGCCTCCATAAAATATGACACTTCTGCCAAAATCATAGTTCTATGTAATGTTATAATTATTGTGATATTGTCGAAAACATTGAATTATTTTTGGTTGAAGATGTCATATTTTAGATACTGGTACATTGGAAAATGTCTATAAATATGTATGAAAATAGCCAAAATGCTAATTTCAAACATCACTATTGACTGAGTATTCTATTTTTACCCTATGAAAAGCAGTTTTTGTGCAAAATTCAATAAATAAATTTTTGGTTTCTTAAACGTAACAATATAGAATTTTCTCAGGTAAAATTCACACAAGTTTTACATGAAAGTATCCTTCTTTTAGGATGATTATTTATCCAGGCTATTACATGTATGCTGATGCATGTCGGTGAGCATCTGAATTTGGCATGGATCCATCTGTCCATTTCTAGATTTTGCCAAAGAATTTGTTGTCATGTACATGTAGCCGCAATCTAATGAAAATTAAATCCTATCCTATCAATATCCTATTTGCGTAGGTAGATACACATTTAAGTTTAATCAAAAGTCATGATTGATGTTTTGATTGAATGTTGAATGGTAGAAGGTTCATTGTATATAATCAGCTTCCAGATAATAGCAGAACAACATGGTAATCCACTGACAATGTAACGTAGGCTGAAGGACATCAATATGGTGTGTAAGTTTAGCCCTGTTGGAGTCGGTGATATAAGCTCTTTAGTTCCATGATATTCCCATCGTGGGCAGGCTGTCTTTCATTCATCAGTGTTCTATTTTCATTCAGTACTCTCCCGTCACGTACACAAGTTGACAACTACTTATGAATTGGAAGAGGCATCAGTTCATTTTGATAATGTCTGAATAAGGAAGGAAGGCTGACTAAGCTTGCCTTGTTTACGCAAGATATTCTTGGTCCTGCCCACATGCACAGTTCAGCCAATAGACTATGAGGAAGGAGTTTAAGGGAGAAATCATCCCAGATCTATCATGAGAAATGAGATTTTCTCAAGAAAATCAAATGTACTGGGTGATTTCATGGATCTGATTGTGGACTAAAATAGATTTTGCACAGAATAAAGGATTATTCAAAACATATGAGTTACCAACTTGAAAAATATCTTCTGCCAATCACCAATGGATTTTCCAGTAAATATGTTTAAAAAGTGAAACATAAAATTACGTTAAATGATCTCATTTACATTTACAACAAAAATACCATTCTAAATATTTCAAAAGTCCTGCAGATACATGTACATATAATTAAGAACATTCCTCACTCTAAGAAATGAACATTGATCAGAATTTCCCAAACTTTACAAGAATGTACATCTGGAAGATACAAATTTCTTTTAAGAAAACAATTATCAGGTCATGAAGATCACTTTTCAGCTTAATTGTAGCATCCCCTGTGGATTCCCCCTTCCCCAATGAAAAATTAGATTTTACATTTGAGAGTTGGCCAAATTCAAATGTGTTACATGCACATGTCTCCAGAAAATCATTTAACTATGATTCCAATAATCCTGTAATTTAAGATTATCTGATTTAAATTGATGTTCGCGATGTCATAATTGTTCCATACTAAAACAATTAGATTTATCTTCTCAGTTACATGTAATAAGTAAGAACACTTGGGGGTATTAAATGCCTGATCTTTGTCTAAAAATGGCGGGAAATCAAATTCAAGGTAGACTACTTATAATTATATTCATCAACCTTTCATTACAATGTCAGTGCATCCAGTCAAAGGGAGACTACCTATGTGATGTCATTTGGCTACAAATGCATGCATGCCAGGATGAGAAACGTCCATACCCTATTTCTTCTAATTATTCACATGGCAAAATGTGACTTCAGGCTACTGTGGAGAGAAATTCAGCAAACATTCTACAAATTTCACTGGCTATCTTTGTAGTTCTTGGGATGAATAACATATCTATGCCTCAGTTGACATAAAGATGGATTTTTTCTGCTTCAAATTCTGAAAATGCTGTTAGAAAGATTAGAAGAAATAGAGTAATTTCTTTGTTAATTTCATTGCCATGATGATTCCAGTAATGATATCTGCTGTGAATTTTCAACAATCAGTGTTATCATTTTGTTGCAGAGGTAGCTTTACGTTCGGAGCTGTTGATCCCTGATATGCCAGGAGATTGCATCATCCGGGCTAATTCCTCCGAACCCACTCAAACCGGTTTTGGCCCGAAGCTTGAACTTCGGGAATCTTCGTGGCATGCACTGATATTGTCAGATGAGGGTTGGGTTTCTGAAACATGAGACGTACATTAAGAATTCGGGTTGGAATGGAGGGAGGATTTTAATGGGGGATATTTTAGCTCTCTATCGTTCTGGGTGTTGCTAGGCGGGGCGCACCTTTCTACGGCAATTTATTACGTTGGTGTCTCAGTTATCACATTAAAATAGATACAAGAAATCTACCTATTGGTTATCGTAACCAATTTCAAATCTTCCTTTTTGAAGAACTTTGTCAAAATAACATAAGCCAAAAATAATAAAATTAAAAAGAAATGTCTGCAGACCTCCATACATGTACCCACCTGTTGTTGAGACTTGTTACCTCAAACACACCTATTATTATGGATGGCCTAGGTGATTGTTTTCCATATCTACAATTGACTCAGTTATAACAATAGTAAATTTTCACACAGAAATATTGACCTTTCATAAACTGAATAAATTTACTGATAGTTACAAGATGTTGGTCACATTCTACAAGTACATGTAAATGTACTGTAAATCTTATGTAAGACATTTAACCCGAATGTTAAATTCTTCCCGGAAATACATATGACTATATTGGTCAATTTGTAATGCAATAATTATCAAAATCACTCCCAAGTTGGGATAGTAAACTGAATTTGTCATGTTATTATTTGTAAAAGAATGTTTGAATATTATGAAGTTTACTTACAAAAACAAATATTCCTAGAATTGTACTGTACAATATCAATATTTATGTCGTTGGCTGGCAGGGCTGGGTATGAATCACGCAATTCCCAGAAAAGTTTCCGCTCAACATTTTTGCAATTGTACCCATATAATATAAGGATTAATTTATTCTACACAACTATCTCTTAACACTACTACCTGCGGTGTACAGTTTGTAACTACATGGTACTAAAATCAAATTTAGTTTGTGCTACTCCAGCTTATCATGGTAGGTTTATGTATGGTTTTACTGTCTACATGATCAGTATTTCATGGAGGTTTGTCATTTAGCCTGTACAAGCTTAGTGGTTAAATGCCACCATTAGACAGTCGATGATCCCATTGCAATATTAGATTAATATGACTGTCTACCATTATAAAAATGATTTCATGTGGTCTGTTGTAATATTGCCTCGGTTGTATGTTACTGAAGGATGGTAGAGGGATGAGGATATAGGAGAGGCCATACAGAGCCCACGTATGCTCCCAACCATTTATTGATTGATTGTGCCTCTCATACATGTACATGTAGGCTCGACAGCCTGATAGATTTTTCGGCCGTCTGGATATAGCTCACTGGCTTGTCCTGCAGACTCGACTTTCATTCACCTACAACATCCATGTGGAGAAATTGTGCCGGCATCTCTATAGAGTACAGCGTCTCATTGCCGGCTGGCTGAAATATCAGCATTAAAGGTCGGAAATCCCCAGAGTGTGGACATCGACAGAACACAATTTTGTGTTTGTATTGCCTGAACTGAGATATATATCAGAGTGTTAGATTTGAAACCACTGGCGATGTTTTTATTCAAGAAAAAGCGAGAACAAACGGTAGGTTTACAGGATACAAACCATGTTATTTCCTTTTCCCCTGTAACATGTATAAATTTCCATCAATAATTCAGTTCAAGGTGACCTCTGATTTATACCTTATATTTTATCCCATTTGGTATTTTCATGCAGTGGTCATATAGTAATATCGCTATATTTTATGGATTTCTAGTTCAATGCTGTTGCAATGTATAGAACACTGACCCTGACATTCCAGTAGACATGAATCTATTCAGTATGATACAGTGGTGCCTCACATGGGCTGTTACCTGCAGAGCATACTACTTGTGTAGGAATTCTCTCAACTGAAGCCTAGGATTGTCTCGACTGATGTCAATGATCTTATTATTACATCAGTCTGACACAATACATGTACATGTAGGTAATGAACATCAATAACATATTCAGACCATGAACTTAAGGCTCTAATGATTCATTCATGTAGAATGTTAATACCTAGGAGTCGGTAATACTCGCATATTCATTGTTTTGGAACTCGGATGGAATGGCAGGTACAAAAATGGTAAGAAAAACGGTATCAACCATTTTTGATACATGTACTTTCTTTTTCTTTTACTGTCGAGTTAAATTTTCTAGACTGAGCTCTGAAGATTCGATTGGGCTCATACATCATCCAATTATCTTGGAACATTACATGTATACAGTCCTAAGAATGTCGTCCTATTGAATTTGTCGCTATATTTAAGTACAAGAGTCAAAATATGCCCACACAATTATTTGACCTCGATTGTGGTATGTGATGTTGGTAACGTATCCACTAACACATAACATTTGGATTTTTAATGATTTTCTGATTTTAAGGTCACAGGGACCTAGACCTTTGACCTTGACCTTAGTTTGTACATGACACACCATGTCCCCCCTAATATATCTACAGACACAAAAAGTTGCAATTTTTAATGATTTCCCCAGTATTTTCGGGTCACAGTGACCTTTGACCATGACCACTATTTTGGTATGTGACATCTTTTCCTCGTAATGGATCCACTTCCTTAAGATTAGCAGTTTTCAATGATATTCCGATTTTCAGGCTACAGCAACGTTTGACCTCAACCTCAATTTTGGTAGGTGAAACATCGTCTCCTCCAAGGTTGTCCACTTACATATGTAGCAAATATTGGAATTATTTTTGGAAAACTGTAACAGATATGAACGGACATGATGAACAGACGTCACGGAAATCACCATCACATAAAAAGTTCGCCTTTTGGGTGGGCATATACCAATGATGCGGGAAGGAACATATTTCAAGATACATTTTCCAGGCATTCTGATTTGAGGCATGCTACATGTATCACACACCCAAACCTAACACACACCTCAAACCATAGTCAAGTGTGTCATAGTTGAATACCTCAATCTGGAGTTCTTACTATTAATTTAAATTACCATTTAATACCAGGCATGGTACATGTATTTCCCAATGAGTGCTGTTGGCAAATGCCTGCCAATTTTCAAATCAGAGGCCCTGATTTTTCTTTGATTATGAAGATATATTTCAAACTTGTCTTTTACAAAATCAGCTTTCAGCCTTAAAACCCCAACCAGCTCATTTTATTTCTCGCACCAACTTCCATCACATGAAAGGAAACCACCATAGCCTAAAGCATTGGACTCGCCTACTAGTACTGTTGAGTCCAGTTGTGATGCCAGCCAGCAGATTATTGAAATTGAGGTCATGTATGCTTCTCTCATGGGTCAACTGAGACACTGAGGGATTAAGCCCATGGACTTTCCTGATCTAAAAATAGTGACCAATCAGAGGGCTTTTAATGGAGGGCGTCAGGATTCAATTTAACCAATCAATGAACCTGTTAGACCCATTAGCCAAGTGGAGACTACCACCAAAGTATGTACCAGGGGAGTTATTTGTAACTGATTTGTTTGACATCATCACCTCATGTGTGCAAGGTTTTGTAGTAATTAAGAAAAACTGCCTGTCACTAGCATTGTCATCAGTACTCTTCAAATTTACTAAAATCTGAGTAACCATGTTTTACAATCTTCTGAATTAAGTTGTTCAGAAAAGAGATATTTACGATATCATGCATACATGAAGGTAGCCTATTTCTTGCGCTGTTAAACTTACCTTCACATACTTTTTTGCTATCGTGTTCTTACGCGATTGCCCTATTGTAATATATTACCACAGAATAAAAATAGTCCCTGTACTGCCCCAATGCCCATGCGCGAGTACCCAGATCCCACGTGACCGACCACGACACTTCCTTCTTCCCATTGCAACTTGCAGTGGAGGAGTCGTTGTTCTTTGTGTCTTGAAAAAAAGTTAACTTCTACATTGGATTACCTCGGAATTCCTGCGTGTTTACCTGGATATTTACCTTGGGAGTTTACCTTGGATATTTACCTCGATATTACGTGGGATTTACTGTGATTCTGTGTGAGATTACTGGCCTGGTCTTCGTCAACGTATCAGGGAGTATTCGGAGAAAATCTAATAAAATCAAAATGGTGTCTGTCTTTGCATTGTGTGTGCTAAGTCAAAGCCGACTACGGATCCCCACTCCGCCTGTCCACCGTGCCGGGGGGTTTGGTGTGACCTGTACGCCAAATGTTCTGAGTGTGAAACGTGGTCCGACAACGTATTTCAGGAATATCTTGTCGGTTCGTATGCTGATGAATCACCGCCTGGATTTACCGGGGCCGAGAATTTGGTTGTATCTCCGCCTCAGTCTATCAGGAATGGGTCGGAGATACAGGTCTCGGTTGTTATGTCCGTTGCGAATTCGAATTCGGCTCGTGAAAGTTTTTCGGTTGTTGTTATGTGCCTCCGCCTCCCGCTAATTCTGTTATCCTTACGGCCGGGTTGGGGGAACAAGATGGCGGTCGTCTTGTCGAAAATCAGACGACCTTCACCTTGGCGGCTACCTTGGACCCTTCAACTACGACGTCATGTCCGACATCGGGCCTTCATTACAGAATGGTAAGTTCGGAGTTTTTGACTAATGTCCCTGTCAAGGATTCGTCATTTACACATGATTTAACAACTAATCAGCGCAATTCGTTACCATCTAACAGGTATACGACTGCTGCACCCATAAATACACAACACTCGTCCGTTGGTATTAATCCAGTTCCCGATTATGCAGACAATCGCCGTTCTCTATTGAACGTGCCGAATTTATCGAGAGCGCCTGTACATCTGATAAAGTCAGCGCCTCCCCGTTCTGCTATATCGGGACTGGATCATCGTGGACCCGCGCGGTCTGCATCTATCCCGGCCTCTGTGGATAGCTATATGCATACGAACTACCCATTAGTATCTACATTCTTACCGGTATTATCGTCAAGTAATGGTACTGCAGCATCTGCACAACCTACCTTTACTTATGCATCGACTGATATACAATATCAATCTACGTCACGTCCGATTTTATCGGACACTCATATGCAACCAACAACATCATACCATACGGGATCTTCACACCCTCAGGTATCATTGTTGTATTAGTAATGGTACTGCAGCATCTGCGCAACCTACCTTTACTTATGCATCGACTGATATACAATATCAATCTACGACGTACGTCACGTCCGATTTTATCGGACACTCATATGCAACCAACAACATCATACCATACGGGATCTTCACACCCTCAGGTATCATTGTTGTATTAGTAATGGTACTGCAGCATCTGCGCAACCTACCTTTACTTATGCATCGACTGATATACAATATCAATCTACGACGTACGTCACGTCCGATTTTATCGGACACTCATATGCAACCAACAACATCATACCATACGGGATCTTCACACCCTCAGGTATCATTGTTGTATTAGTAACGGTACTGCCGCATCTACTACAGCGCAACCTACCTTTACTTATGCATCCTGCAATCATTAACGTCATACCTTCCAATATCTACATACTTTGCGGTTTTGTAATGGTACTTAAGCTTCTGTGCTAGCGCAAGCTACCTTTACTATTGCACCTACACGTAATAACACCACTCGGTCGTTATTACTCCAGGTTCCGGTTTTCAGCCCTCACAATTCAGAAAGGTCACCTCGGCAATAATAAATATTCCATGTTAAATATTGCGGAGGTGAACTGATTGTGCCACGGCATTTATCTCGGCAAAGAATTGCTGAGGTGAATTGTGGGGGCTGCGGTTTACAGAAATTCGCCGTTCTTTATTGAATGTGCCGAACTTATCGAGGGCTCTGCTACGTATAACATCGTCAGCGCCCCCTCATTCTGTTAAACCGGTACTGGAACAACGTAGGCCCGTCTTTCGGTATGCGTTTATTCCGATTTCATCGGATGGTTACATGCAACCATTAACGTTGTACCTCCCGGTATCTACATACCTTCCGGTATCATCGTTATATCACGGGTCTTCCACTTTTGTTTCTGTGGAAGCTTCGTCTACGGCTGCAGTTACTTCCACTTATGTACCTCGTCGTGTGACTTTCATGTTATGTCCCACTCTACGGGTGTTTCTTACGTTCTCATCGGTCCGTGAGGTATTCAACGTATGTACCACGCACCGATTCTGAGACGTGGAAGTTAAGGTTACATGCCCGCAGTTGCGGCCTAGCTATCTGCGGCGCATGTTTCAATTTACGTGGCATCAGCTTCCGATTTTACTGACATGATACGATGTATCACCGAGCTATTTATTCTACGATAAAGAATAAATGCCTACTTTATCGGGCTGTTTATTCTACGATAAGAATAACTGGCCTACTCCGCCTTGTATCCTCCCGTACCTGTCCGTTACGGAAGAAAGGGAGGGGTGGCGCTACAGGGCTCATCGTATGCTATTGTCTCGGTTGCTTCTCCACGTCCGGCAACGTTGAATGTTATCAGTCAGTCTGGTCTGACATCACATTCGACTACTTCCGGTTATGCAGATCTTATCTTCCATTTCGGTCCTGTTAGGCATAGGGTATCGTTTTTATCCTATCCTTTTCAGGCACTGGTTGTCGTGCATCTGCGTCTCCGGCCTAAATACCCAGTTAGGCCGGCTAACTCTCAACAGTTTCTGTCACATCCGGTGAGGAAGTACAGATTATGTCACCATGATGTTGCTGATCCATATTAACAACTTTTTGGTGATAATTACGCAGCTATTGAGAGTAACTCGTCTTCAATTTGTGCTCGTCGGTTATAGCCCCTGGGGCACTTGTTATTTCCGTTCGTTCACTCTTTAACTTACTATCGTAAGTTGTGAAGACATCTGATCATCGTATGCATTTTACGTATTGGTTTCGACCGTGCAAACGCTTACGTTGGTCACTACGGAACTGTTTATGCATTAGGATATTTCACTCCATTAATTACTTCAACGGTTTCCGCTTTGACGAATTTCCACCTCTGTGTCTCATCTGTTTAGTTTTTATACGTTTCGTATAAAACCTTTATAACGGTACTTCGGTTGTCTATTTTTATTATTACCGTTCCGAGATCACTGGTGGTTTATTCGTATATCTAGCTGCCTGAAGTTCTGCCTATCTTACATAGAGCATTCTTTCTTGTCTACAACTTTTATCAACTTGGAAGTTGATACATTGTTGTATTATTTTGCAGCTAGACACTATGAATTCTATTTCGGTTTTCACTCCGGAATATAACTCATTTTGTAGTGTCACAGCCTCATCCGGGTCATCCGGTCAGTTTTACATTTATCTTGGGGTTTTAACGAGGGTCGCGCATGCGCTTTCCTTTACCGTCCTTGCCGGTTCCTCGTTGACCCATATGATTTATGTAGGCCGTGAGGGTTGGGTGTTGCTGTTACGTCATGGGAGCATCATCACCGGATATGATTTTTTTGTCAGAATTTGGATCGATTCGTTTGATCCAAACGTTTTGGGTTTGTTTCGTTCAACTAGTTGTACGTCTCATCTATACTCCAAAATTCTGACAATGCTCCCTGAGTTGGTCATCTTAATGAAACGAGGAGAGATTTTCTACGGTTTCTTCCCTCGCGGATTTTGGTTGATCCTCTTCGTATTCCACTTCGACTGTGCTTTAGTGAACCTTTTAGGAAGACCTGTTTCGACTCGCCTTCTTGCATGCACAGATCGTCATGGGTTTGCGATTACTCCGGTTATCTGATTCTGCTTAACACGGATTGGCTTCTTCGAACCCTTTCATGTTTAATCGCATTCCCTTATCTTCTTTACTTCTGGTAGAGAATGTGGAATTGATGACAGACTTCTTGGCGACGTAGTCTAACACCGCGGCTTGGGGACACCATCTTCGATGTTACGTGACTAGAAGAAACTACGTTCTAGCTATTCTTCTTGAGGTTACTTCCCTGTCGCTGCTATACACTACTCCTGGCTTCCTCATTTCCGTTCTTCCTATACGAGGAGGGCTAATTCGGATTTGACTGACCTGGTCGGTTCCGTCTTTTTACGTGAGTATCCAGAGTGGTGTATGAGGCTGCGTCGCTTCGTCATCGTTTCCTTCAGTTTGCTGTGGAGTAGTTCAGCAACATGTACGGGTTTGTATGCTGAAGGATACTCCTTCGGTTTCCATGACCTTTGTCACTTACCGAGCTACCCCGGACTTTTTAGTTTCTGTATTACCTGCAGTGTAAGCACAGAATCTATTTTCCTCTTCTAGTGGATGAATAGATGGAAGAGCCTTCATTCCGGCGGTAGTGTTGCTGTTCTTTTCTTCCGACACTGAGGTATCTTTGCGGTGGCGTTGTTGTGTTCGGCCCAGTACGCACCTATATCGTTTTTGGAGGTCAAATCTCACCGGTACTGCACTGCTTTTATCGGAGAACATTTTGACCGGTGTTTCTTCCTCTGTCTCAGCCAGTCTTGTTAGACTGCGTCGAGGAGGGCTGGAGAACATTTTTGGTTCGAGAATTGACACTCCTCTCGTTACAGCGGAAGTCAACTAATTCTCAATAACCTACGCTTGTGTTGTGTCAGACATTATCATAGCTTTTGTCCTTCATAACAAGCACGGGGAACAGTGTTTTGTTTCCCCTGTTGCTCCTGCTTTTAGGGATCGTCGCTACGAGTTTATCACGTTTCCGGTATGTCGGACTCTCTATCAGGTTCTTACGACCGGGTGACTGTTATACTCGTAGAATGCTTCATTTATGAGTAATTTCAGCGACTTTTTGTTTCTGATTGTTATTTCTCATACTACGATCCCAGCTGTCTTGGCAGCGTTTTGCGTACGTTTGGGCGTAATCTGGCTGAAGGACTCATTCCTCGGCCGCTGCTACTCCTTCTGCCAGCTTTTCTTCTAGAACGATTTGGTTGTCTTCACATCTTCATGTATACGTCTTCCAGAACAAGAATTCCTTTCATCTCAGGTGTTTCATCGAGGACGCCATTTTTGTAGTTCCTCTATTCATCTTACATCCGATTTAAACGTATCGGTTAGGAACGGAGGTCTCGTGTATGTGTATTGATGTGCGATCTCTCGGGTTGTTCAGGTGTCATCCCATCGTTCCACGTATTTTTCTTCCACTCCCTGGAGTATGATGGTTGCATGGAGTCGTTTGTTCACCCCGTCGCTTTCCAATGGGTACTGAGATTCACTCCAGACGTTGCAGTTCCGGAGCTGGTTTGGGCGCTGTATCGTTTTCTGGAGTGTTTTTCAGTCTACATGTATGACATCTAATTATAACCTTCTGTGATCATAGATGACTTATGTTTTTATATTCCTGCAGTCTGGTAGCTTGTTACCGCTGGAGTTTGGCTGATACTTCACGGGAAACTATTGTCTAGGTCTTAGTGCAGCTGATGGGCTCAACACCTAGTCATTTTTTCCCCCAGACTTCGCTATTTTATGCATTGTCGTGTGATACATGGAGTATGAACCGGATTTCGTCATCCCGGCATATCTACAGGTTCTACTCTTACGGATTTGTCTTTGGTATATGTCTCCTTATGGCTTTTTTCCGGAGTCCGTCTACCGACTCTGTTCTACAGTCTATAATTGAAATCATGGCAGAGTTATGGGCCCTGATTAGAGCTCTCGCGTACAAACACGTGTTTTGTTTTGTGCCGGTGTCTATGTTTCGGTCCCTCTTCTAGCAGGAAATATTATATATGTTCTTCCTAGCTTTCCAAACTTCTCGTTTGGCGTACACGGACGTACCTGCGGAGGCTATTTCACTCTCGTTGGTATTGCTTCATCAGTTCAGGGCTGTACTGACATCCTGTTTCCTTTGGAGACTGTGGACGACGTTTTAGGACCGTATCTGGAGGTTTGCGATACGTTTGTTTGTCACCACCTATGGGATTGGATGTTGTTAAGACGGGATTGCTACACCCTGGGACCGTTGTGGTGCCCAGGCTGTTGGTCACCCGTCGATATCTATCAGGCTTGGAAATTTTCTTCAATAAGGCTGATTGCAGACTTTTATCAAAATTTTGAAATTTCAGACTTTTTTGAAGTAGATTTTACACTTTCCTGTGGTTACAATTCCCATGCCTGCTCTGCACTAGACCTTCTTGTGGTTTTACCATTTTTGTAATTTGGTAAGTAATCTTGCTCTCCCCAATTTTTCAAAAAGAAGGAGGGGGGGGTGAGATTTTTGGGTCTAGTGTATGTCAGCTTTATTCACTGGGCCTGTAGTTACTATAGGCCGGATGAGTATATCAAGGACCATATCGTCATTATTATACATTTATGGTCTTTGATTACTTCGCTGACTCCTGTACTCCCCTTCGCTTATGCTCGGGGTCCTTTTGTTTCCGACCACTCATTCCCTCCGTCCTGCTATGGTATTCTAGCAAAAGTATGTGAAGGTAAGTTTAACAGCGCAAGAAATATGAAAAATTTGAAAATCAATTTTCCTATTTCTAAGCTTAAACTTACCTTCACATACTGTGATGGCCCTCCCAGCCTCCCCGCTGATGGGTTATTCACACTGCGTTGAATGGGGAAGAAGGAAGTGTCGTGGTCGGTCACGTGGGATCTGGGTACTCGCGCATGGGCATTGGGGCAGTACAGGGACTATTTTTATTCTGTGGTAATATATTACAATAGGGCAATCGCGTAAGAACACGATAGCAAAAAAGTATGTGAAGGTAAGTTTAAGCTTAGAAATAGGAAAATTGATTTTCAAATTTTTCATAATGCTCAATCGCAATTATTTTATCTGCATTGTTAATCGAATCAGTACTTCCAAAACACTCCACAGTCAGCAGGGCTTAAGAGCTTAGTATGCCTGTCTCCACAGTCATGACCGTGAAACCCTGGGGTGACAAGAATAAAAAACAATTTTACTACTAATTACTTATATTATTTAAGCTTATTAGTTTATTGATGGGTGTACTGTTCAGCTCTCAACCACGGTGAATTGTTGCTGTAATGAGTAACCACAAATCTCTGTCAGAGTCTGTAGTCGGGAATTCCATTGTACAAGTTGGTCAAACTGACATGCATACATGTCCAAAAAAAAACAAATTCTTGGCAATGTACATAGCCTCGGTCATGATCAAAGTATGCTATACAATCTAATTTTTTTTAATTTCTTGGTGTCTTTTCCATGGGAATTTCCATTATAGCAAAAATATGATGAAACGCCAACCCAAATATTTCTGCATAAGTCAGAAATATCATTTTGGTTAATGCGATCATATTTTCATGCAGTAACTTTGTAAATATTGTTAAAGCTGATTGTAAAAATAGATTCGACTTATGTGAAGCATCACCTTGATTTCTGGGTGGGCAACTCCCACTTCTATTGTATGTACTACATTGGTAAAGGAATTCTCTACAATATCAGGGGCCATACATGTACAGGAAGCTCCACTGTTAGAGATCTGCTGGTGTCTAATTGCTAATTATTCTGATTTGCACCTCGATAAGTTTTAACATTCCAGTGAGTGGACTTATCTATTTTATAATAACAACACAGAGTAATTTAGCTTGTACACATATGTTTGTGTAGCATGTTATTTTTAGACATGACCTTTTCGCATTGCTAATATTGCATATGATAAACCTCTGTGGACAATCTCTGTGGAGTCCTGGCATTCTCTGTCATGTCTGTGGGGTCATGACATCCTCTGTTGCCCTGTGACAACCTCTGGTGCCTGTTGTGACAACCACCTGGTATCCTCTGTGGGGTCCTGACTCCCTCTGTCAACCCGTGACAACCACTGCAGAGTCCTCGCATCCTCTGTGGGGTCATCCCGTGACAACCTCTTTAGACTCCTGGTAGACATCCTCTGTAGGGTCATGACATCCTCTGTTGCTTTGTGACAACCTCTGTGAAGTCCTGCATGGTATTCTCTGTTGGGCCGTGATATCCTCTGTCGTCCCATGATAACCTCTGTGGATTCCTGACATCCTCTGTGGGGGTCCTGACATCCTCTGTAGGGTCCTGACATCCTCTGTAGGGTCATGACATCCTCTGTTGCTGCGTGACAACCTCTGTGAAGTCCTGCATGGTATTCTCTGTTGGGCCGTGATATCCTCTGTCGTCCCATGACAACCTCTGTGGATTCCTGACATCCTCGGTGGGGTCATCACATCCTCTGTTGGCCCATCATAATACATGTACTCAGTTGGCCCATGACCTCATTTGTTGGTCATGACATCCTCTGTCGGCTTGTGACCACCTCTGTGGAGTCCTGACATCCTCTGTGGGGTCCTGACATCCTCTGTGGGGTCCTGACATCCTCTGTGGGGTCCTGGCATCCTCTGTAGGGTCCTGACATCCTCTGTGGGGTCCTGACATCCTCTGTAGGGTCCTGACATCCTCTGTAGGGTCATGACATCCTCTGTAGGGTCCTGACATCCTCTGTGGGGTCCTGACATCCTCTGTAGGGTCCTGACATCCTCTGTGGGGTCCTGACATCCTCTGTAGGGTCCTGACATCCTCTGTAGGGTCCTGACATCCTCTGTAGGATCCTGACATCCTCTGTGGGGTCCTGACATCCTCTGTAGGGTCCTGACATCCTCTGTAGGGTCATGACATCCTCTGTTGCTTCGTGACAACCTCTGTGAAGTCCTGCAAGGTATTCTCTGTTGGGCCGTGATATCCTCTGTCGTCCCATGACAACCTCTGTGGATTCCTGACATCCTCGGTGGGGTCATGACATCCTCTGTTGGCCCATCACAATACATGTACTCAGTTGGCCCATGACCTCATTTGTTCGTCATGACATCCTCTGTCGGCTCCTGACATCCTCTGTGGGGTCCTGACATCCTCTGTGGAGTCCTGACATCCTCTGTGGGGTCCTGACATCCTCTGTGGGGTCCTGACATCCTCTGTCACTCCCGTGACAACCTCTGCAGAGTACTGGCATCCAATGCGAGGTCATGATATGCTCTGTTGGCCTGTGACAACCTCTGTGGGTTCCTGGTAATCTCTGTGTTATCATGACATCCTGACCAGTGCCCCATGGCAATCTCTGTTGGATCATGGCATCCTCTGTTGCCCCGTGACAATCTCTTTGGAGTCCTGGTATCCTCTGCGGAATCATGACATCCTCTGCTCCAGGACAATACTTGATTGGCCCATGACATCCTCTGTTGGTAACTTGGTACTGACATCCTCTGTCGGCCCATGCCCACCTCTGTAGAGAGTCACCTGTTGACCCACAACATCCTCTGTTGATCTTGACACCCTTTTGTTGACTTCTTGTTGTTTATCTGTAAATCCACTCTTAAAACTGATGGATATTTATAACTGGTGATACAAAAATATCACATAGTGCTTTTTCCCAAAAATGTTCTCTCGTGTTTGTTCTCATTTAATAACTGCTTGAAAGATTAGACGACGGTTGACCCATGACACCCTCTAGGCATCATGGAATAATGTATTGGCCAATCACTACACACCCTCCATTGACCCATAACATCCCATGTGGGGGCTGATATCCATTGTTGTCCCTATGATATCTTGTTAATCCATGATATACAATGTATCTACTGTTCATTCATGTCATCCTCTCTTGACCTATGACATCCCATGTGGGGGCTGATATCCGTGTTTGTCCCAATCATATCTTCTGTTAAACTATGATATCTACTGTTCATTCATGTCATCATCCCTTGACCTATGACATCCATGATGTGGGGGCTTGACATATCTGTTGTTGGATCCATGACATCCTCAGTTGACCCATGAAATCCTATGATCGTCCATGACATCCTCTGTTTGTTTAATGGCATCCCCTGTTGCCTCATGGCATCCTCTGATTGACACATTCAAGAAATTCTCTGTTGGCCTGTGACATCCTATTTTGGTCCATTGCATCCTCTATGGGGTTGGACATTTCTTTGGGGTTGGGATCATATCATCTGTTCACCCATGGTATCCTCTATTGGCACAGGATATCCTCTGCTGGAATATCATCTATTGACTGATGATGTCCTCTACATGTATGTTGGCCCATCTTTTTCCCCCTTGACCTCCTCTACAGTCGAGGTATCCTCTGTTGGTTATATAGCATTCTCTGTTTTTTCTACTGACGACATCCTCTGTTGGTTTACGACATCCCCTGTTGGTCGATGACATTATGACCAGTTGTCCTGTCATAACCTATACGCTGTTTATTAATTATTGTATAGTATAAGTTTTATTAGTCACCATATCTCTGTTAATATACATGTAGGGGAGATTGGGGTACACTGGGACATTTTTCACCTTTTTGCAAAAATCTCTGTTATTGTTGTCCTGTAGTGTAGCCTTGTATACTCTCGTTATAACTTATGCTTATTATGACATGGTCACACAAAAATCTGAAATATCTGTTATACTTTTCTCCATAATTCTGTTTTAAAAATGTAAAAAAATGTGTCCCAGTTTGCCCCACTATGGGGTACTCTGGGACACCCACTGGGGTGCGATGGGACAATAATCAAATATATTTTATAAGAAGTACTAATATGTTTCATAGGAGTTTAGAAGATTCAACAGCGGTGGTTAAGTTAGTTGCTATTTTAGGCCCTGTTTTACGTAAAATATTTCCCAGGAGCCAAATTTGAGGAAAAAAATATTTTGTGTGATTCTCATCCCAACGAAAGCATTTGACTTTGAAAGTTTTAGTAAAACTCATCAAATCTGATAGGATTAGCAAATACTACCATCTAGGAAACAAAATAATGCACTTTGATGGCATTTTAGGATGAAAGGAAATTTCACCATTTGATTATTATTGTCCCAGTGTGCCCTGGCAAAAGTGCCCCACTCTGCCCCAGGTGCATGATATATTCCTTTTTATGACAAAAAAATAATACATACAGCTGAGATACTAAATCGATCGATATAAGTGTATCTTTGTCCATCTTCTCTCAGTAGTAACAAAACAGCAATGAAGTACTGCTGAAAATTTTCATAACGAACTATCATCCTCAGTCCTAAAAATTTACTTGGACTGCTCAAAAACAGTTTTTGTGTCCCTAATTTTTTACCAATGATAGGTTTTACTTGTAATCAATATAGAAGTTGTATGGGGGTGATGGCTTTCTGCTGATAGTAATGTTATGTGCCTCTTGTTCTTAACAAAAGAGCTAGACAGCTTGTCCCACTGTGCCCCATGTCCCACTGTATCCCAATCTCCCCTAGTTATTAACATGCTATGGCTATTACCACCAGCTGGGGTTGTACTACCTTTAATAGTTCCATTAGTTTATCAATAGCTTTATGTTCAGACATGTCAGAGAAATCTTGCTGTGTTGGCATCTGTCACAACACTGCCATGCCAAATCTACTAGTATATAAACCTTGTTAAACTGTTAGTTATTTAAGTTATACATGTATGTACAGTAAATAAACTACGAAGTACAACTTCACAACAAGTCTCCAGTGTCCTTATTTGATGTCACCCAACAGTTGAAGACCAGAGCCCCTGGTTAAAACATCCTCAGGTGGTCCATGATATCGTATGTTGGGCCATGAGATCATATGTTTGCCCATGTTATCATATGTTGGCCCATGTTATCATATGTTGGTCCATGTTATCATATGTTGGTCCATGTTATCATATGTTGGCTCATTACATCCTATGATGGTCCCATGACATCCTTTATTGTACATGAATGACTCGTCTGTTCACCCATGAGATCCTGACCTCCTCTGGTCCATACTTTATGTAAGAATCATGAGACAATGCATACAATAATATAGCCAAGTCTGAGGACAACAATGTGTCTAGACCTGTGCCTTTTCAACGACACAAAGACAAAGGACAATAGTTCCTACATGAAGTATCGACCCATCCTCTCCTCTGACATTCTATTTTAGTCTTCTTCTATGACATCCCCAGGTGGACCATGATATTCTGTGTTGGTTCATATGGCACCCATTAAATCCTTGAATGGTCCATGACATACTCTGTTGGTTTATGACATCGTCTGTTGGCCCATACATTCTTTATTCGCCCATGACATCCTTTGTTGAATGTTCAAGTGTTTAGCCCTGTGATATCCTATCATCTTGGTCCACATGTATTCTGTTTGTGTTGGATGGACTTGGTTCATGATATCCTACATGTATATTGGTCTGGACATTGGCAATCATGGGAAGTAACTGTAGATATTCATCCAGTTCAATGATCAGGGTTATTTCCCTTCCATTTACCATACATGATTCCCCAGTGTACACATTCTCACTGATGACCTTTATGCACTGACATCATGGCTTGTCTGACATCTCAAAAAAGTCTTTTCCATACCATTTCTTTTCTTTTATCAGAGTGACATATCAATTTCCGACATTCAGTATTTACATGCACATATTCTTATGACAGAATGTACATGAAGGACATACATAGACTGTATGTTTTTTTATGAAAAAAATTCTAACCTAAAATATATGATTCAGAAAAGAAGCCTACATCTACATAGACTTTGCTGACATATATGTTGATAGTATTGGCATGATTGACAGCTAGTTTGACAATATGTCCTATTCCAAATGTTTTTAATGGTACAATTTGTAAAACTTCTATTTATTTAATATAACGTTAAATTTGGCTGTGCCTAATATTCATTCTGCAACTTGAACATCTGTTGTGAATGCTGGGATGAAAAAATCTTCAGCTCTTCTATTTTTTAGCCCACCATCACCAGATGGTGGGCTGTTCAAATCGCTTTTCGTCCGTCAGTCAGTCCGTCGTCCGTCCGTAAACAATTATTGTTATTGCGATTTCTCAGGAACTACTGCGTGGATCTTTGGTACACAGGTTCCCCTTGGGGTCTAGTTGTGCAAGATACCTTTTCTGGTCCGATTCGAAAATCCAATATGGCCACCAGGCAGCCATCTTGGATTTCCCCATGAAAACCTTGTTACCGCGATTTCTCAGGAACTACTGCATGGATCTTTTTCAAATTTGGTACACAGGTTCCCCTTGGGGTCTAGTTGTGCAAGATACCTTTTCTGGTCCGATTCGAAAATCCAATATGGCCACCAGGCAGCCATCTTGGATTTCCTCATGAAACCGTATCACGATTTCTCAGGAACTACTGTAGGATCATTTTCAAATTTGGTACACAGGTTCCTCTTGGGGACTAGTTGTGCAAGATACCTTTTCTGGTCGGATTCGAAAATCCAATAAGGCCACCAGGCAGCCATCTTGGATTTCCCCATGAAATCTTGTTATCGCGATTTCTCAGGAACTACTGCATGGATCTTTCTCAAATTTGGTACACAGGTTCCCCTTCGGGTGTAGTTGTGTAAGATACCTTTTATGGTCCGATTTGAAAAAAATCAATATGGCCACCAGGCAGCCATCTTGGATTTCCCCATGAAACATTGTTATAATCATTTCTCAGGAAGTACTGCATGGATCTTCGGGTCTAGTTATGCAAGATACCTTTTCTGGTCCAAATCAAAAATCCAATATGGCCACAAGGCAGCCATCTTGGATTTCCACATGAAACCTGCGATTTCTCAGGAGCTACACAGGTTCCCCTTGGGGTCTAGTTGTGCAAGATACCTTAACTGGTCCGATTCAAAAATCCAATATGGCCACCAGGCAGCCATCTTGGATTTCTCCATGAAACTTTATCGTGATTTCTCAAGAAGTACTGCATGGATCTTCCTCAAATTTGGTACACAGATTCCCCTTGTTGCCCAGTTGTGCAAGATACCTTTTTCGGTCCGATTCAAAATTTGATATGGCCACCAGGTGGCCATCTTGAATTTCCCCTTGAAACGTAGTTATTGTGAATTCTCAGGAAATATTTCATGGATCTTTCTGAAATTTGGTACACAGGTCCCACATGGGGCCTAGTTGTGCAAGATACCTTTTTGATCCGATTCGAAAATCCAAGTTACGCTTCAAATTAATACGGTATTCCCGAGTTGTGACGTTGCATCACAAGAGTCGGCGGATCAAACGGTGGGGCATATTCTATATATTGACTATAGAGAATATCCCTACCTTCACCTTCCATATCAAGGAGTTCAAATAATTCGGAATTAAAATGTATTTCTTCAAATTTTAAATCAGTTTTCTTTAGTCCATGCAGTTGCAAGTCAACTGCTCCACCCTTTCGTCTGCCGGCGGGTCAGCTACATGAAGGGACGTCACTCTTGTGACACAATGTCACAACTCGACAACTGTAGATTACTGCATGTTTCGATCCAAGGGAGATAATCAGGATTCAGACACTTTCAAATTCGATCACTTCAGTATTAAGTATTGTACCATCTTACTATTTTCGAGCATGGTATCTTAAAAGAGATATCTCAAACTAGCCCAGTAACCAGAACAGAATTAGAATCTGTTCCTAATTATAAAATCTTAAGTATGTTTCATAGCTCATGCTAAAGTGTCAAAGAGATTTGTCTTCGCTTCCTGTATCCAATGACGACACGTGCAAAAAATAAATAAAATAAAAATACTACAAAACGAAGATGAAGGATCCGCCGTACATATACATTCACTTTCAGACTAACTTTGCTCATTTCTCTTGTACTATAACAACCGACATAAGAACAGTTTCTAGAAATCTTGAAACTCCTGAAACTTAGAAGGATTATATCTTGGTGTTTTCCAGTGTTCCTTTTTTGGTCTTTTTCGCTCAGATTCGAAATTCTGTAAACAAAATTACAAATCAATCGTTCGTTCTTAGTAACATTGGACAAAAATATCCTCTTGTTATTAGCTTACAATTATCGGACAATAGTGGGCGCCAAGAGCCTTCAGGATCTCTCGTTATGTTACACTGTGTATTCTGTTGAACTGCTGAGTTGGGCCTACATGTACATGTATAGCTATTATCCTTGATGTTATATTTGTCATTGTTTACAAGTCAATATGCCAGTAGTATTTGCATCCTGTATTGTGACAATCAACAGTTAACAGGATCTACTGATACAGGATACTGTAGTTCATGTCCAAAATAGAACTAAACTACTACTCAATGGTCTCATTCACACATGTATTCTGATGTTCTGCTCAAGTTTATAGCCTGACTGTCAGGTGTTTGTGAGCCAACAACCACCTCCTCACACAGTATACTGGATTTTTTTTATTAGAATGGGGATTAAAACCTCTTTATCTGTGGTGTTTGCAATTGCCACTCACCCGCTGTCATTTGTCTC
>JAVTVY010027926.1:0-10725 GCA_036873755.1 Hanleya hanleyi | reverse complement strand
TCGATCTGCAGGACGCGTATCTTCATATTCCAATTCATCCACGTCATCGCCGTTACCTGCGCTTCACTATCAACGGTCGTCGCTTCGAATGGCAGGTCCTCCCGTTCGGAGTCAACATCGCCCCCTGGCTATTTACCCGCATCACCTCACCAGTCATGGCATTTCTACACCTGCGAGGTATTCAAATCGAGGTTTATATCGACGACATCCTTCTGTGGGCTGCGGACGAGTCCCGTCTCAATGCGCAGGTCCGGTTCACTCTGCTTGTTTTACGTCATCTAGGCTTCATTCCTCATCCTCTAAAGTCGGAGTTGGTCCCGGCGCAAATTCGCCATTACATCGGAGCGGTGTTCGATACTCGTCTACAACTGGTATACCCTCCAGAGGATCGTTGGAACAAGATTCAGCTGCTGATTCTAAAGTTTTTGTCATCAACGTCACAGACACGTCAGCAGTGGCAAAGTCAGGCGGGTTTGCTTACTTCCACACAGGACCTTACTCCTTACGGCCGTCTCCAGGTTCGGCCTCTGCAGTATCATCTGTCTCCTTACCTACAGACATCTTTCCTCAACCCTGCGGTACCGGTCTTGACGTCTCTACGTCCACATCTGATTTGGTGGCAGTCCCGCCACAACGTCATGCAGGGAGTGCCATTCCGATATCCGGCCCCGGTTCACCATCTTTACACCGATGCTTCCGAGACCGGCTGGGGAGCCCATCTGGACGATTTGGAGGTGTCCGGCAGATGGTCAACGTTGGATGCCAGACTTCACATCAACCTTCTGGAGATGAAGGCAGTCATCCTAGCGGTTCAACATTGGAGTCAACGCCTCATGAATTCGTCTCTTCTCATCGCGACGGACAATTCCACGGTCATTGCCCACATCAACAAGATGGGTACCACCCGATCAATATCAACGTTTCGTCTGGTGTGGGATCTGTATGACTGGGCTCTCATTTATCATTGTCATCTCCATGCTCGCCATCTTCCGGGTCGGCTCAATGTCTTAGCGGACAGCCTATCTTGTCCAGACACCGTTCTTCAGACCGAGTGGCAACTTCATCCGGAGGTGTTCCGGCACATCTGCAGCGTCTGGGAGTCACCCTTGATCGATCTGTTTGCGACGAGGAACAACGCCCAGTTAGCCCTGTTCGTCAGTCCGATTCTGGACCCTCAAGCCTTCGCCATCGACGCTCTTTCGATCAACTGGGACAACTTCCTAGCTTATGCCTACCCACCGATGGCCCTGATTCAGGAAGTTCTTCAAAAGATTTCTCATCACGACTGTATCATTCTGCTCGTAGTGCCGTGGTGGCCTCGTCGTCAGTGGTTTTCGGTCCTGGTTCCGCTTCTCACTGCCCCGCCATGTTGTCTGCCAGTTTGGCCCAGCCTGTTACGTCAACCGCACGGGATTCACCATCAGAACCCACGGTGGCTCAACCTACATGTCTGCAGACTATCCAGAATGCACTCTCAGTCCAAGGATTTTCAGCAGAGGTTGCACGGACGATGGTTTCAGCCAATCGATCTTCCACATCGCAGCTCTATCAGGCGAAATGGGCCTATTTCGTCTCCTGGTGCCGAGAACATGATGCTGATCCCGACACTGCCTCTATTTCCCTAGTAGCTGACTTCCTCCTTCACCTTCATCGTGACAAGAAGTTCCAAATCAGCACGATTGAGGGGTATCGTTCTGCTTTGGCTAGGGTACTACGTCTTACCTCGGGCACCGACATTAGCCTTAACGACAATATCTCTGCGCTCATTCGCGCCTTCGCGTTAGTCTCGCCGTACTCGCCAGCTGTTACCGAAATGGGATATCGGAGTGGTTCTGTGTGCTTTGATTCGTCCGCCCTTTGAACCCTTACAGTCCGCTTCTTTAAAAGCCGTCTCCTATAAGACTGCTTTTTTAGCGGCGTTTGCTTTGGCGTCTAGAGTTTCTGAACTTCATGCTCTTGAAAGATCTTCTATGACCTGGACGGCGAATTGGTCGCGTATCTCATTTCGCCCCGTCCCTGAGTTCATCGCCAAAAATGAATCAGTTCGCCTAGGTCCGTGTGCTCAGCGTTTGTATTCCATTCCTGCACTATCAGACTTCGTACAGGGTCTTGAGGACCCGGTTCGTGCCATACGCCACTATCTCACTCGTACGGATTCAGATCGAGGCGCTCGGCGGCTATTATTCTTGTCTCTTCGGCCGTCGGTAGTGCGTGACATCACTAAGAACACCATTGCTTCGTGGTTGAAGACCATTAAATGGGCATATCAGTTGGCCATTGACGCTCCCCCTTTGTTGTCCACTGCTACTTCTCATGAAATTCGTGCCATCGCTACTTCATGGCCTTTATGGAAGAACTTGTCCCTCCATGACATTGTCCAGTCTTGTGCCTGGACGGCAAACTCCACGTTCACCAATTTCTATCTGAGAGATATGTCAGTGCAATCAGATAGAGTGACCACGCTTGGGCCGCTGGTGGCTGCCCAGCACGTGGTCAAGTAATTTCAAAAAACAGGGGGGGGGGGCAAAATTGTCATCATCGCAGCGAGTCATCCGGCTTGCTGTATCATCTCATCTCATCTCTCAATCATATCATATGTCCACAAACAACATGATCACCTAAGAAGAAGTAATGGGTCAACTTGCCAGTCCTTCGACTATCAAGTCTTCATTCAAGGCCTGACACAATGGTGAGTTTAAGCTTTGCCTTAACTGCAAATTTGCTTGTGTCTTTTCAGGTTGAAACTATGACCTTTCTTCTAGATCTCAGCCGAGTCTCCTCCTGTCAACTCACAAGGTCAACATACAAAGAACTGACACTTTGTGAGTATTAATCTCTGTTTCAGGTTACCAGTGTCAGCAACAGGGAACAACAGGGATTAAAGTTCAGAGGTTGACGTCACATGGAGAGTAGACTCAGGACGGCCGCTGTCAACTCACAAGACCGGATCAAGCTCCAAGGACTCAAGTACTAGAGTTGACGTTAGTCGGTTTGTGGACTGAGGGTGGCGTAAGATGGCCCCCTGTATGCTGTGGGTTGCTGTGCATATCTCCTCGCCCCCGTTTCATACAGTGCTTACCGAATGAATTCTCACGACGCATGCTTGCCTTGAGTCTTCTACATTGGGTAATATGGTGTACCACAGCCACGATCACAGCTACATGGATGAGACACGAAGATAAGTATTCTTCTATATCTTCCATGTATTAACCCTTTCGGCTCGACCAGGGTTTTTCTTGTTGAGTATTAATGTGTCATAGCTATGCCCATGTCTGTGTCATCCCAGCGGTTACTCTACCTGCTTTTGGTGTTACAACAAGGCCGAGGTCCCCACCTCCATATGTTGGTACTGTGGCATTTAATCAAAGCAGGTTTACGATTTGGGAATCAAATATTAAACATTTATAAACAATGTTTCTATTTGTTACCAAATCAAACCTACTTTGATTTGATTGTCCCTCCCTTCCTTCCCCTCATGCCACGGCCTTGCACTCTACAGGTCTCGGTTTATTACATGAGAAAGAGGAGTTGAATGGGTATGAGCAGAGCTTATATAGTAGCCTGGCTGGGATGTATGGGAGAGCTCCTCTAGGGGCGGACAACCCCCTAAGGCGAGATAACTTTTGGTTTTAACAGTTTGTATTGTTCTTCGTAATGGAGATTACGCATTTAATCAAAGCAGGTTTGATTTGGTAACAAATAGAAACATTGTTTATAAATGTTCAATATTTGCAGGATAAGTGGCCAGTGCCCTGTAGTTGTGCAGTGTGAAGTTTCTCCGTGTTTCACATATATTTTCAAGAGTTATGGCCCTTTTTTCTTCAGATCTTAAAATTGGGACTTGTCCGGGCTGGATCTCGGTTACTATTGTATGGACAATTATGAAATTTGCAGGGTATGTGGTCAGTGCCCTGTAGTTGTGCAGCATGAAGTTTCTCCACATTTCGCGTATATTTTCATGAGTTATGGCCCTTTTTTCTTCAAATCTTTGTGAGTTGGGACTTGTGGGGCTGGATCTCGGTTAATATTGTATGGACAAGTATGGAAGTTTCTCTGCTTTCGGTTATATTTTCAAGAGTTATGGCCCTTTGTTTATCAAACCTAAGTGAATGGGATATATTTATTTGTCCAGGCTGGATCTCCGTCCATAACCGATTTGGACCAGGAAAATTGCTATATTATATGTTATTCTACATTCCAAAGCAGACAACATAGGACCTGAAGTATGAAATTGCCCCAAAAAGAGTGAATTGGGTGCAAAATTCAAAGTTCACTGATCGCTTCATAATTTCACCATAATATACTCCCAAGGAATGTAGGTCTCATAACCAGGTCACATTTTCGGATTTGGCGAAAGCCCTGGCGACCATCTTGCATCGAAACATCGTATTATCACTTGTTGGTTGATACTTGGAATATGTATTATGTGAGGCATGGCCAAAAAAGTGACTGAAACAGAATTTTTATAATTATCCAAATTAGGCCTCCACCAACCAATAAAGAACAGAACAATGGCGGGGCAGTGTCGGATTAAAGCGAAAGGGGGGCATACAATTGAGCAATCTCTGATTGATTCCTTCCTGTGTTTGGAATCTTATTTATATTGTTGTATTCTACAAGCCAACAAAGGATTACTCGCCTCGGCTTATGCCCCTTTTGGATGTAATAATCTCCGATTTTGTTATCTGTAGCTGAATGTACAAGTTACATGTGTATATCTGCAGATCCGTGTTCGGTACAGCTTATTCGTCTCGGTTCTTATTTTACAGAGTACTAAGTCAGACGCCTATCGAAAGTGGCTGCCCTCGGCCTATATTTTACAGAGTTATGCCCCTTTACAGATATATTAATTTCTATTTCTGTCCTATATGCCTGAATGTAACCACTATATCTGCAGAACTATGTTCGGTATAGCTGATATATTTTGGAAACTTATTTATATTGTTGTATTCTACAAGCCAACAAAGGATTACTCGCCTCGGCTAATGCCCCTTTCGGATGTAATAATCTCTGATTTTGTTATCTGTAGTTGAATACAAGCTGAGTAGCTAGCAGGTCCTCCGCCAAGTAGCCTGTTTGAGAGCATACAGCATATACGCTTCCAATATCTCCTTAAATATAACTTGGAAAGTTGATATGTGTATGTGGAAAGAGACGTTCATCTGGAATTGTTGAGACAATTTGAGGAGGTTTGGGAAGCAGTAATGGGTAGTGTAACACTGGAATGTAAGTCTGTAGTTGTATATGGATTTGTGAATTGTGAGGTTTATAAATCGATGAGTGGAATAGATCAAGATATTGCGTTCACAACACAGATGGGTACAATATGGGTGACTGAAATCCAAGATGGTCAATGGCAGCCATCTTGGATTACATACTACCTCAATGAAAATCAATACCAATCGCTGTCTAACTGATGTGAAGCACTGTCTCGAGTTTGAAGTTGATTGGTCAAATTGTTGTCAAGATATCACGTTCACAAGATCCGAGACGGATGGAATCCAATATCGTCAATGGCAGCCATCTTGGATTATGTACCTCAGTGGAAATCAATACCAATGGCCGTCTAATTGATGTGAAGCACATTCTCGAGTTTGAAGTCGATTGGTCGAACTGTTCTCGAGATATCGCGTTCACAGGATGTGGGATGGACAGAATCCAATATGGTCAATGGCAGCCATCTTGGATTATGTACTTCAATGAAAAGCAATACCAATGGCCGTCTAACTGATGTGAAAAACCTTCCCAAGTTTGAAGTCGATCGGTTGATTTGTTTTTGAGATATCGTGTTAACAAGATGTGGAACGGAATGAATCCAATATGGTCCATGGCAGCCATCTTGGATTAAGTATCTCAGTGAAAATCAAAACCCATGGCCGTTTAACTGATGCGAAGCACATTCTCAAGTCTGAAGTGGATTGGTCAAACTGTTGTCGAGATACCGCGTTCACAAGATGTAGGATGGACAGAATCCAATATGGTCAATGGCAGCCATCTTGGATTACGTACCTCAGTGAAAATCAATACCAATGGCCGTCTAACTGATGTGAAGAACCTTCCCAAGTTTGAAGTCGATTGGTTGAATTGTTCTCGAGATATCGCGTTCACAAGATCTGGGACGGATGGAATCCAATATGGTCAATGGCAGCCATCTTGGATTACGTGCCTCAGTGAAAATCAATACCAATGGCCGTCTGACTGATGTGAAGAACCTTCCCAAGCTTGAAGTTGATTGGTGGAATTGTTCTTGAGATATCGCGTTCACAAGATGTGGGACGAACAGAATCCAATATGGTCGATGGCGGCCATCTTGGATTACGTACCACAGTGAAAATCAATACCAATGGCCGTCTAACTGATGTGAAGCACCTTCTCAAGCTAGAAGTCGATTGGTCGAATTGTTCTCAAGATATCGTGTTCACAAGATGTGGGACGGACGGCTAGCATTTCCAAGTCCTCCCACCACTTCGTGGCGGAGGACAATAAGTTATATCTCCAGATCCGTGTTCGGTACAGCTTAATTGTTTCGGTTCTTATTTTACAGAGTTATGACCCTTTTTCACCATTCAGCCAATTTGGCCTTGGGGTATTATCATGATGTACGTCTGTCCGTTCATCCATTACTGATTTTAGGCAAAACCGCTCACGATAGGTTACAGCCGCCAAATTTTGGCCACTAAATTACTTGTAGTCATGATGCCCATCTAAAATGACAAACCGGTCCGAATTCAGCAGTGAAGTGGAGTAAACAGCACACCTACTGTAATACCACTAGCATGGTTAGTTCTATACTCTATGCACTGATCCATACACTGCAAATTGTAAATTACTTTTAGCTTGATCATCCCACAAAGATCAATCTCGTGTTTTTTTTTCAATTCGAACTTCAATCATCAATGAGAAAGATGGTTGATCTTCTCTGGCGCTACTGTCAAACAACTTATTACGCTTACTGTAGGAGCTTTGACTTTCAGCTGAGGGCCCTTGCCTATTGGACAGGTTTTAGGTGTGTTTATTTCTTCCCATCTGTGGTAGGACTCTACCTTTGTCGTTTACGGGTGTGAAAAGGAATAGGAACCAAACAAGGGATATGACTGAAATAGTGTTGAAAGTGAGGTTAAATCATACTCACTCCATGTTATGTGAATTTAGTGTTAACAAGCACGATGGGCAGACAGCAGCCTTTGACCTTAAATGAATAGGGTTCCTCTGACCCATGGGTAAGGTATACCCAAAGTTTGGTACATGTACCAATCCAGGACATGGAACTGGAGATATCGCACTAACAAGCAAAAGTTAACAAAGAAATTATGATCCCAATGTTCGACATAGGAAATAAAGCAGAATATATTATGAATATCACAAGAGTAAGGGTAAAATGCAAAGGTTTTTAGATTCTCATTTTCTTATCGGTAGAATAACGATACAAATATTGGTGGAATCCACTTCGCTTGATTTGAGTTAAGTATTTTGTCTTCTGGTAGCTTTTAAAAAGTTGGTACCTCAATTAGCCAGCTGAATTCTGATTTGTAAACCGTTGTCGCTTATCTTAGGTTACATCACGTCAGTCCAGCCTCTCACAGAACGAACGTTACATGTCCAGTGAGGTGGTCTGATGTGACGTCCCAAATCAGCGTTAAGCGATACGGATTTCATTTCTGAAATCGGCCCATGCAGAATACAAACCGGAAAACCCTTTGCATTTCACCTTTAATATCTTGTGTATTGGCAAATAAGTAAACACTCAGATTTCAAGGTATGGAACAATATTTATTAACATGTACACATTCCACACAGTGCAGAACATGTCCTCGGTTACCCATCCTTTTGTATATACATCAACATTTTTTTTTTACAAACAGACCAACCAGTAAGAGACAAGATTTATACACTTGAATTATACAGTTTTTAGAGTTTGTTGTTCAGGTGCAATGAACGTCACCTGCACCTCCTAACAAGGCAGAGAGTTGGGTTTCATAATTAATATTGTGGAATTGTTCACATTTCAGGGTGTCCCTAAATAGATTGAAGTCTGATCAACTGAATTCTTCAAATTTTTGAGAAACTTTCATGACCAGATTAGTCCATTTACTATGGCTGTTGTGGCATTGCATGGGTTAATTCTGCCTGCCTAGAACAGTGCAATCAACAGTTTGTTCCCCAGCTTGTTTTATGGGGAGGCCCAGGTGTAAATTTGGCTAATAACTGGTTGCACCTGATCAAATAATAAAGAATTCTAATGTCAAAACAAATGATTCTCTGAAGTGCAAATTCACAACAAGTTACCTAGCATCATATTAGGATGGCCCAGTAGATTTAACAAGGTGTGACAATGTAAGTTATCAGAGGTGACGAAACCTTTATCATTTGATATTCTGTTTCGCTATAATAATCTGTCAACACTGTAATCAGTAATAATTGTCTTGACTTAAAACATCCTTCATTTAGACCATGATCAGCTGCCCCAGGTTGAAGTAGAGTGAAACTTGCGTAAATCGATAATGGTAATTCCCCTAATAATTCAATCACAGGAAGTTCACTTTTCAACTCTGTTATTAAAACACAGAGAAAAGGTAACATTTCCATTCTTCATTCAAATTGAAGAAAAGTCAAATAATGACAATATGTGACCCTTTCCAGCGGCACTTCCGGTGATCAAATTATTAGGGAAATTACCGTAACCTCTAAATACAGAAATTGTCTTTGGTCTCCATACTTAAATTTAATGTATTTTTGAACCTTGATAAACCAGAATCCAACACTATAATCTGATGACCAGCATGGTCAGTTTGGTTACAGGTTCACTGTTCATATAATGGGTGAGGCACCTCATTCATGTGGGATGGTGATACAGCAAAAGCTCCAAAAAACTGGATTATCCTACTAGCCCACTTCAGCGACAGTCAAAAGACGAACAAGATGGGAAACTTAATGAACATTGTAACTAAAATATGGTGATAAAATTTGACCAGACACTAAATGCATGAAGCACCATTCGAAATAACCGCATAAACTAGTGACATCTTCAACCTGGCAGATATGTTGTCAAATATGTCCACTAGAGAAGTACAGCAAAACAATAAACCTTCAATGTTTGAAACTCCTCAATGTATGAAGATGATATTTGTCTGTCTGAACAGCAAGTTGCATGAATGCCATAATTTCTTGAACTTGACATGTCCGCATTTTCATGGTATATGAATTTGTGTGTGGGGGGGCGCGTCTGATTGGAGTGACTGAAGATTGAGGACTCGTGATTCCGAGGGCCGCCGGTTCAGTTCTTGCACAGGAATCTTGTCGCTCCACAAAAATATAGATCTGTGCTTTATTCCAGTGAATAAAATAAATCATCAGTAAAGGTCATGTGTTGAAACCTCAAAATGGAGAAGGCCAAATGACAATAATTGACAGTTTCCATCTCAGTGGTGCTCAGTGACCTTTATGAGAACGCCTGAAATGCACGTGGCACTATGTGACAACAACGAGCTAGTACAGGAGTCTGAATGATGAAATAAGAAACCTACATGCATGTAGTGCTGAGAGTTGGATATAATAAATACAGCCATGTCTAATAATGAGCAATTCAGTCCTGTAAGAATTCTCAATTGAGTTAGCAGGTTTATCTTTTGCAATGTCAATTCACGTCATCTTACATGATGAACTACAGTACCCACCTTTGGGGCCATTCAAGTATTATGTACGCAAAATTTAGACTTTTAGACCCCCTCCCTGCATACATGTATGTAATATTTGAATGCCCCCCTAGTAATAAGATCCATAAAGATAAGGTTGGGTTTCAACCAACAAATAAATTATTAATGATGGCCTGATTACGTTCTCCAGGTTGATCAGACTGTTGTATCAATAACACTCTTCATTTTGTCACAACACAAAATTTCTTCCGAAAACATTCATGTTCAGCAGTAGATATTTCAAATGGAAAATCATACGGTTTGTATACAGGTTAGCTATTGCCTAACATTCTAAAATTTTATCCAATGAAATTGGTTCATTTTTGTCTTATCTGTGGCATCGTTACCAAAAAACTGAAGTTGTTAAGTACAGCTATATTTAGGATGGACCATTTCAGTGTCCCCAAAGCAAGGTGGGGCAAAACTTAGTGAGGTATAGCTAACAATTGGGACTATCATGAGACCATATTTTCTAACATATTTACATCAAACATCCTTTTAACACATTGACTGCCCAATGCAGTTAGACTCGTAGCAGCTGTTCCACTTTCATTTACCAAGCCATGTATGAGTATATAATCGTAGTGTATTAACGCTTTCCAAACTGCCAGTATTGTTTGTCACATCAGCATGTTAGAGTATCCAGTTTGAGTATGCTAGGAAATTACTTCCTATGGGAATACTCCAAGTGGCAGGAGCTGGTAAACCAGCCGCTACGACAATACTCGCAGGGGGCAGCCAATGAGTTAATACATATTTTTCATAGAATAAATACTGAAATAATTATAGGTTTTTTTCTCTCTCTCTCTCTCCATATAATATGACACACAGATTTCACGCATACACACACACACACACATATATATACAGTTATATATATAAATTTACAACTGTTTGTGAGCAAGGATTTTCTATGTTGGGACTTTGGAGTTGAAATCAAATGTACAGCGAACATAAAACATACATGTTACAATGCCGTGGATGGGGAAGGGGTTTACAAAAAAAAAATTGAATGGAAATTATGAATGGAAAT
>JAVTVY010027925.1:0-106429 GCA_036873755.1 Hanleya hanleyi | reverse complement strand
GGATGACTTGGATCACTGGAGGAACTGTTGGGTTGGAGCTGATCACTGGTGGTTGATCGAGGCTCAGGATGACTTGGATCACTGGAGGAACTGTTGGGTTGGAGTTGATCACTGGTGGTTGATCGAGGCTCAGGATGACTTGGATCACTGGAGAATTTGTTGGGTTCGAGTTGATCACTGGTGACTGATCCAAGCTCTGGACTTGACTCACAATAGGAGGCGCTGGGTTGTTGTTCCAGTCTAGGATTTGCAGGAAGTTCTTCATGATTTGGATGACTGACTGTGTCTTCTGGAATGGTGAAATAAGAGTTACTTTCAACAAGTTTTACATAATATTCTATATTTTGAGTCCAGCATGGTGAATGCAGTTGTGGTAGATATATAGAGCAGCTGTAGAGTTTTGTGTTTGAACTAGTATACAATAGGTCTTGACTGCTTAGGACAGAATTGTAGAAATATGAAACAGAATCTGATTAAAACAATATATTAGAGAGCAAAAACAACCAAATCTGCACATTGACTTATCATAGTGACAGCAGATGAGAACAGTGAATAAATAATAATAACCTTGGTGAGGATTCATCCATGTTGGATCATATGTAATTCCTTGATTCTTGAATAATTCTCCATGGTTGGAAAGATATTGTGCTGCTTCTCTCACCTTCAACGGGCGTACATTTTGAGACAACACATGATGTTTGTACTTCAAGTGTCTCTTGAGTTTCACTTTAATTGTTGAATGTTCATCGGGAAGATGAGGTAATGATTTGTACGTTGTCACTACATCCGCAGGGACATTCACCACGTTTCCCCTTATCTTTCGCTGACCGCCTCTTGGTGCATCATGAATTTTCATGAATGGAATTCTGGGTGAAACTAGTCGCCATTCAAGCTGATGAAGATCTTGTAAATGTCCAGGAATTGGAGGAAAGGACATGTTATTTGCTATTGCACATGGGGGATATTTTTTGTTTCTCAGATGTCAGGCACATGTTGTACATATCCATGAATGACTCTCCCGGTTGTGAACACAGTCTCGAACAGCTTCACAGTCTGGTAATGTGAGATTTGATACATCGACTACACTATGTTTATACCATGTCTGTTCACAGGAAATACAGATATAAATGGGTCCTTGTGCTATTTGCTGATGAAAGTTCTTTATCAATTCTGAGATGGTGGTGGGATGTAGTGCTTGTCGTTGAGATTGTCTGTATTGGGCTTGTAATTGATTCTCAGAATCTCTGTATGTCTGGTCCTTTCTCTTCACTTTACGTCTCTTTGTGTCAGCTTGCTGTTCCTCGCCTCTGAACGTTTCTTCCTGTCTCTTGAGTGTTTTCCATTTTGTTTCACGAGTGTTTTCTTCGCTATGGAAAGTGTCTTCTTCTCTTTCGTCTCTTCGTGTCCGCTTGCTGTTCCTCACCTCTGAACGTTTCGTCCTGTCTCTTGTGTGTTTTCCATTTTGTTTCACGAGTCTTTTCTTCGCTATGGAAAGTGTCTTCTTCTCTTTTTTTTTTTCGTCTCTTCGTGTCCGCTTGCTGTTTCTCGCCTCTGAACGTTTCGTCCTGTCTCTTGAGTGTTTTCCATTTTGTTTCACGAGTCTTTTCTTCGCTATGAAAAGTGTCTTCTTCTCTTTTTCTTTTTCGTCTCTTCGTGTCGGCTTGCTGTTCCTCACCTCTGAACATTTCCTCTTTTCTCCTAAGTGTTTTCCATTTTGCTTCACGAGTCTTTTCATCGCTATGGAAAGTGTCTTCTTCTCTTTTAGCTTTTCGCCTCATTGTGTTGGCTTGCTGCTCTCTGTCTCTAAAATTATCGTCCTGTCTCTTTCGCCTTTTCTGAATGTTTCCCCTTTCCTTCTCTTTCTCCTTGTAATTAGCATTCATCCTTTGCTTCTGCTTTCTAGCCATATCTCCCGGTTTCTGTAGTGATCGCGATTTCTTCTGTAGTTCATTCTGTTTTGCCCAATACTGCTCCAAACTGAACTGCATCATTTGTTCACTTGATGAATTACTCAAACTCTGCATCGAGTCTCTCTTTAACTTGTTCCATTTTTCTAAACTGATGATTGCTCGAAGTTCAGGATGACTAGGATCACTGCAGGAAGTACTGGGTTTGAGTTGACCACTGGTACTTGAAGGCTCAGAATGACTTGGATCGTGCCATGAACTACTGGGTTGGAGTTGATAACTAATACTTGGAGGCTCAGGATGATTGCAGGAAGCACTAAGTTGGGGTTGACCACTGGTACTTGCTTCATGCTCATCAGGACTAGAATTTCTCAAATTCTGCATCGACTCTCTCTTCAGCGTATTCCTTTTTTGTAAACTCTGGCATTTTGTCTTCGGCATTGTTGTTCATGCAATAGTTTTCGATAAAGATCTCAAAAAGTTAACTGCACACAGCTCAGTCACAAAACTTCTCGGTATAGCGAATATCTGCAATGAATTAACTGATTAATTGCTGAACAATGCATAGATTAGAAAAAAGGCATGACTATACACATATCCACGACATCTAGAATTCCAGTGGAATTCAACCAGTATGGGCTCTGTTTTCACCCATATATGGCATATATCATTAGCAAATAAACAAAGATATGCAAGCAAATCCACACACCAAGGAAATGAACAGCATTTGCTTGTATATGTGTACAGTTTGAATTCGCCCATGTTTCTCCATGCCTTTTTACTAACCATGTTTGTATCAATTATATGAAAATTAAATGTGAAAGATGAATTATGGGGTAAGATGGGTAGAAGGACCAGTGTCGGTGTGTTGATGATGAATATAACACGCTACAAAATGTTAACGTCACTGTGTGTTCATGCATATAACACACTTCTGCATGTTATTGTCACCCAAAATGAAACCTCTGCTGAAATTCTTGGCTTGATTCTGTAAAAGAAATATACAAATAATCATTCGTAAAAGTACACATGTAACACAAATGTATTAGAACTGTGGAATATATAAGTCAAAAATATGAAAATTTTGGGATATTAGCAAAAGTGGAAGAATTACACATCAATTATGAAGATGTATGCGAGGCATGATATGCCAGAGCAATGAGAAGGTGTTATACATGAATGAGAATACATAGGGAATGTGAAATTTACAAAATTATTATAAAAGTCAGATATTAGATAGACTATAGAATAGAGAATGAATGGTGTACATGATAATGGTACTTGAATATATTATTGAATTAAGTATATAACTGAAATAAGAAAAGGGAGAACATGGGAAAGAAAGGAATGTTAAACAGCAGAAATATAACACAAATTTGTTGCAAGCAAAAGGTTTGTGGAAGGTTAGTGAACGAAAACTTGATGTAGATGAAATCAAGAAAAAGCAACATGATATTAAAATAAACTTGTGAATAAATAGAATTATAAAATGAGTGAAGGTGAGTTTTAAACAATAATAACAATATTATTAACAATAATAATAATGAAGTGTTATAAATAAATTAAAACAGGAAAATAGTCACCAAGCTGTCAAATTTGAACTGAAGATGGACCTACAATGTTTATTGAAAACACACATCTGTTATGTCAAATTTTTTTTGGCACACAGAATGACAAAATTGAAAAAAAACAATCAGGTACGATATTGGGCAATGAAAGAATCATTTCTGTATGTTCTATAGACATATAGGTTAAATATTCTTTATACTATAGTTGACAGGTGATCGACACAGACCATGCCATATACATACATGTAGAACAAGTAACATAGAACATGGTGGTGGTGTCTGTATAAAATACACGTATTTTACACACTCAATAAAACCAATTGACAAATTTCAATTGAGTTAATTACAACTGAGTGTTGAACAGCCATGTTAATATCATTGAGAACAGAACAAGTAAATGATTAAGATAACTAATACGTGCAAAGATGATTATGCCTAGCTTTGGCTAGATTTAATGAAACAAAAATATATACACTGAAGGTGATAAAAGTTTGAATAGGATTTTCAAGATGTTTAAGAAAATGACAATTGGACAATTGGCTAATTGTTGATGATGTATATCACTCCATCAGCTGTACTTTTCAGCAGAACAAATCTCCAGGTCTCAACACTCCACTTCCTCAGATGTACTTTCCGGCAGAACAAATCCCATGTCGCCTCAAAAAGGCTTATCATCTGTGCACTTAGCCGCTGTGAGTTGTTCCATGTGAGAGGTCAATTGAGCATGCTGAGTCTTGAAGTCTATATTTACTTGCTCAAGTTCTTGGGCCTTCTTCACCAGACTGACTGACTGCCTGTTTTTTGCCACCACAGGCTTTCCCTGATGCTAGTTTGTTTGGAATTGATTCCAACATGCAATTCCCGCCACTCAGAGGAACTGATGTGGCTATACATTGCAGATCTCGTGATACATCGATGCTGTATACCAAGTTTCGTATAGAACACTTGAATGGTATCAGAGATATATATCATTGAAGATTTTGCATAAATTAAAGATGGCCGCCAAGGTTTTTTACCGAATCAGGGAAACTGGTTTGGTCATTCCTTTGAAGTTTCTTGATGCATCGATGATCTATACCAAGTTTCACACTGAACAGAGAAATGGTACCTAAGATACACAAGATTAATGATTTCGCATAAATTAAATATGGCCGCCAAAGTTTCGAACCAATCAGGTCCAGATTCAATAGGGTTCTAGGTCATGAGCATATGGATGTGCAGTGCAAGTTTGGGGTGCCTAGGGTAAGTCGTTCTAAAGATATCTTGGTAACAAGGAAGCTGTGATGGTTTCGCATAAATTAAAGATGGCCGCCAAAGTTTCTAACCAATCAGGTCCAGATTCAATAGAGTTCTGGGCCACAAGCATACGGATGTGCTCTGCAAGTTTGGTGTGCCTAGGGTAAGTCGTTCTGAAGATATCTTGGTAACGAGAAAGGTGTGACGGACGGACGGACGGACGGACAGACGGACAGACGACGACAATACCCTTCGGCCAAATTTTTGGCCGAGGGGTAAAAATTGGAGTTATAGACAGAGTTACTCAGTTTTTGTACGATATTGAATGCGTTCATTTTGGGAATATACACGTACAGTACGACAGAAAATTTGTAATGAATGTTATAGAATCAAACTGATGAAACGGTTTTTAAACAAATGGTCTGACAGATTGTCAATAGATAACGGTAAACTTAGAACCTATAAGAAGTTTAAGTCTGAATTTGGAGCTGAGCATTACGCCACGATGATAATGTCTAGGAAATACAGAAGTGCGATGGCCAAGTTTAGACTTGGTGTTGCACCTATAAGGATAGAAACCGGAAGATATGAAAATTTAAAGGTAGAAGACAGGCTATGTCTTGTATGCCGCAATTCTGTTGAAGATGAAGTTCATGCACTCATTGAATGTCCAGCTTATGACGGTTTAAGATATGATCTGTTTTTCGAGATGTATGCCCTACTGGGCGAAGTGATGCATACGATGTCTAATGGTGATATACTCTCCACTATGTTAGCAAACCAGAAGATAGTTCGAATTAGTGCCAAAACCTGCTTCACAATCCTGGAGAGGCGTAAGTCTCTCTTATATAATTCAATGTAACATTTACTACTTTTCAGTAATGTCTGATAATCTTGAACATATCTAACAACGCTAATGTTTGATATGCTATAGTCTCTCATAACTCAGTATTGAGTGGTGTGTGTACCCAATTGTTTTTATCGATGTTTTATGTCAGTGTACATGCAGTGAGACTCTAATGAACTATTTTTTTTATTTATTGTAAACAATTCTCAGCTGAACAAATTTTTAAAGTTCAAATTGGACTTTAAACCACCTTGATGAAAAAAACTTAGTGTAATAGTTATCCAGAATAAACAGGAATTCGAGTAGGTCCCATTAGACAGATTAATAATGTATTTGACAATAGAATTGTCAGCTGGATGTATAGCTGGACACATTTTGCCCGATTTCTAGCCTTTCATTTTTGTACAAAATCCGAGATTTAAACGCTTATTTCTCGAAAAGTATCCATGCTACGCTTTTGAATTTTGGCATGCTTGTTACTTATAAGGCGATCTAGTAAATTATATCTCACTTTTTGTAAGTTCGGATTAGTTTTTTAATTATTTAACTTTTAAGACAATCAACCGTAAAATAGTATGGTTTTTTCAATTTATTTTAGTAAAATAGCTGTAAAAACTAAACCAGGCAAAAATTAAAAAAATGAGATAAAGTTTACTAGTTTGAATTGTCTCCTATCAAGGTATACCATCAAAGTTGAAACAAGGCCAACAGTTTTCATGAAATTTCAATTGAAAAATGGATGCTATTGTTTTCATTTTATTTTTTTTTAAATTGGAATATTTTCTACACAGTAGCAGCATCGGTTATGCAAATCATGTAGTTGGAATCCCTACGACGTACGCTTTCATAAAATATATAGGTTATTATGGTTATCTTGTATATTTATTGATACAGACGACAAATTGTCACGGAGGTACGAAAACTGCCTCAAAGGGGATAGCTATCCTTAACAGAATATTTCCATCTAGTTGATATTTGACGAGGTGTAAACGCGGAGGTAAGGACGTACATTTGGCGGTGACCCAATCCACTCAGACAGGTCAGACCATATGTTATCTTAATCTCTCTCACCCAGTCTTTTTCATAGAGAACAGTGGCATTGAAATCTGATGCTAAACAGATAATGCCCGACTATTTTTGCAAATGAAACTTTAAAGTTCTAACTACGGTAAATCTGGGAATCCAATAACTCCCTCTTCATAGATTCAAACTACACTAAAATCACAAAAAATGATAGCAGCTGACACGAGCAAACAGTATATAAAAACGAATCAATACCGGAACAATATAGAAGATATAACAGGTAATTAAACGGTTTGTAATAATTTATCAGCATTTGATAATGAATATCCCGGGGAAAATAATTTCATATGCTGCTTCGAAAAAAATCGAGATTTGTTTCTGGAAGAGTCTGATTATAAAGTATTACAAATCTCGAGGTCAAATTAGATGCCACTGAATTAGAAACTGAGGAGATGCACATCCAAGAGACGCTGAAATAATTGAAAAATGGATTACATGAAGGTATAGATCAGATGAGACATTGATGGAATATTGGTAAGATTAATGGCCCTTTGGATAGAATTTAGAAACCGACATCAACCCAAATATTTCCTGCATCTTGAGAAGAGAAATTGTGTAAATAAACAGACCGTTAACAATCCAACATATAGTTTGGCAGAAACTATGTGAAAATATTCACAGTCAAATGTAACCTCTCTATACCATAAACAACTAATAGAACGTGTATTCGACCGCAATGCCAGGTAAACAAGCAAATAGGAAATAAAACGCCAAGGTGGTGAGAGAAATACCGGCGTATTGACAAGAAGACACATGACCCAACTGGCCGATACTCTGACTGAACACCTCCAAACGACATCGATGGATCAAGAGGGGATCATGTGATGTTCTGTATCACAAAATAAGTAAATAATGAAATAAATAAAGATGATGTAGCACCTAGAGCGTGACGACACCTCAGCCTCAAACACATTACGTTTGTATTTGGCTACCATATTGCATGCAATCTCTGAATTTGCCCGTCAAATATCAGACAAGATATGGACGGAACAAAATTGACCTACATCAGCATAAAGTGTCACAACTCTGTGAAAATTCATTGAAACGGGTAAAATTCCTGAAAGTACATATCTACATGGTACTAAGCCTCCTCCATATTGTTTTGAAGTTGCCCATCATATAGTCATTAAGCAAACAACATATTGTTGAAGGATAGTGATTTTGGAACATCATGAGGTCTTGCCGGAATCATTGAAAGCTGTCGACTGATTCTCTCTTGCAGGAAACTAGCCTGTTGCTGTGTATACTATGCTTTGTATTTTTTTAATTTGGTGCTAATGCTGTTATTTGAATTAGGTCTTTGGATTTGGACCTGGAAATTCTTAAATGGACGACGGTTGGATAATGAACACGCTAGTGAGGAAACGCTTTTAACAAATAGTAACCGAGATACGGTCCGGACAAGAAATTATGAATGACGAGTTAAGGGTTACAGGTCTGTGGAAAATCATCGAAACGTGTACAAAATCCGGATGTGCACATCTGTAACGTACTAAGCATCTCTCATGCAAGTTTCGAGTTTGCCCATCAAACGGTACCTAGATATGGACCACAGACAAGAACTGACTCATGGGATGAAGGGTCATAACTCATGGGATTGAGGGACAGGATAAAGGGTCTTTACTCTTTGGAAAATCATCGAAACGCGTTAAAGAAACTAACAGTGCACATCTGCAACATACTAAGCATCTTCCAGGTAAGTTTCGAAGTTGTTCATCAAATAGTAATCGAGATAGAGTCGACAGAAAAGAACTTATTGACTAATGGGATAAAGGGTCATAACTCCGTGAAAAATCATCGAAATGCATAAAAGACTTGACCGTGCGCATCAACAACATACTATGCATCTAGGGTTCGAAGATTATCCATCAAATAATAGCCAAGATATGGACCGAACAAGTATTTATCTGCTAATGGGGTAAAGGGCCATAAATCTGTGGAAAACCATCGAAACGTGCAAAAAAATCCTGACACTGCACATCGGCTAAGTACTAAACATATCCATGTAAGTTTTGAAGTTGTCCCTAAAATAGCAACCGATATATGGTCCAGACAAGAAATTGTAGACGGACGGACGGCTGTACGACCAGACGTTGCCGATTACAATACCGCGCAGTTCGATGGGCTGAGGGATAAAATCCAAGGTGGCGGAGAAAATGACTGGAAGGGAATCGGAAAGAAAGAGTGATTCGGGAAATGTTGAAGATGAAAAATAATACGGGCGGTGTACCTGCTAGTAAGTTTCAGACTTGGCTACGTGTTACAGCAACATGAAAACAAGGGGACGATAATCGCCTAATCAGACCATAACCAAACTATTCATGTCGACATGATCAAGATCTTTGTCGTACGTTTGCATTCAATTTGTTCACTGAACGCAGAGACAAGCACTGACTGTCCTTTTCAACACAATCAAACAATAATCAATTAGTTTCCCCCGGAAACTTGGCTCACCTCATCAGCCGAGAACATATGTTTGCGTGTTCGGATGTAAGGGAAGTTTGATTTCCTCTTCCTTGGCATACGTGATGGGTCCGGAGACGTGATGGTATAGCAGGCAGATCAATGTCTTCATCGGTGCTCATAGACAACAGCAGGACAACATAGACGTGGAAAGTGTACAGTAATAAACGCCAAAGATATTATTATTTTAGACGTTCCCTGATTTCCTCTTTTATAATAATACGAATATGAAACAGATTCACACTCTGTTTTTGATACCCATTGTATTTGGACATAGTCACGGTTTTGATGCTCATTTTCAATCAAGACGAAGCTAAAATAGGAATGATTGGGAGAGAGAGAGAATTAAGGTTCAGCAATATTTCAGCTATGTAGCGATGATCAAACAAAATTCTAAGTATTGAAGCCAATAACTTAGTAATCCAACACATTAAAACCTACACACATTAAAACTTATGCAACAAAACCGATTTCTCTCAAATAACCCAAGACATAGTCCTCCCTCACCCGACTGAAAAGATCTTTCAAAGTAGCCGCTCGATAAAAAGAATCTCTTACAATCTTAAAATCTATACAGTCGATATGATTATGTTTCTGATCTTCGTGGCATGGAATACAAATTGGGACTGGCTTTTTTTAGTAAAATTTCGTGAGTCAATGGTGTATGACCGATTCTACATCGCCTGATCATGGCTTCATCGAAACGTTTCTGACTGTTCAGACGAGTATAGCCTACAGTTGTTTTGAACTCATGAAGTTTTTTATTATACACAGCATCCCTTAAAGATTGAAACAGCCCTCTCACATAAGTACAGATAGAGGGTCTGAAATCGCTATATGAGATTCCAGCAGGATCAATCGCATCATCTAGGGCTGCCTTAGCCATTCTATCTGCCTCAGTATTACCTTTGATGCCAACGTGACTAGGCAACCAACAAAACACAATATCAATCTGTTGATCAAATCTATATAATAATTGTAGAATATTCAAGATGGTGGGACGAGTCGAAGTTCCTGTTTTAATCGCTTGAAGGCCTGACAGGGAATCTGAGAATATGACATATTTTTTTCCTTTTAGTGGACCCAATACCTTCCGTAGCCAACAATATGGCTTTTGCTGCTGCAGTGAATATCGAACTTTTACCTGGTAGTCGACATGTTTTAGTTTCGGAACTAAAGATAGTAGCACATGCTACTCTCTCACCATATTTAGAACAATCCGCATAAATAGCCTGATGTGATCTGTATTTTTCTCTCAGCAGGCAAAATTCTTGTGTATACAAGAGCTGGCTAGTGTTTGTCTTTTTATATTTCGTTAGTGTAATATCTACTTCTGATTGAGCTAATTTTCTGATGGATTTGGTAAGAGCTTGTTAGGTAAAATATTGCTAAGCTTAATACCAGCTGCTACAATGTGTGGTTTCATACGAATTCCAAGAGGTGGAGTAATGGAGGGGTTCTTCAAATAGCGATCCACGAACTGAGGTTTGAAAACACAGTTGTAGGCAGGATTCGAGTGATTTGATCGCAATTTTGTGATATATTGCAGTAATAGATTAATTCTTCGAAGTTCAAAAGGAAATTCATCTGCTTCGACTTGCTTACACCGTTCTAAACAATAGAGCCATCATAAAGTTTGGAACGAACAAGTGATCGGTATAAATGGAGAAGTGTTCGCCGATCTCCTCCCCACTTATATTTGGCAACTACCTTCAACAAATCAAGAGCTGTCGTGCTCTACATATATATATCGTGGTATATCATCCTATTTTGCTTTGAATCTGCTCGAGCACGACCCATACCAATCTTACTACGCAGTCGACGTCAGATCATGTGTTATTAGCATGGAGGCGACGGTCAATGCATTCTAGCTAGTCTCAGAATTAATATTTGTGAACTTCTGGTTATACGAGAAAATATACGAGTGTATGGATGACTGATTTTTTTCAGATGTGCACCTGTTCAGCAGTTAGTTGACCTGTGCATAATAGAAATAGAATTTATACACCAGAGCATATTTGCGCCGAAGGACATATGTGTGTTTGTGCTAATGAATAATCGAAAGTACTTAGATCCAAACGATCAACAGATTCTATTAGACTTGGGATGACAGGATCGACTCTGTCTCTGAATTCCATTTGGTGAGTCATCGGCTCACATATCTGAGAATTTAATTCTCCTCGAAGTGTTGGAGTGAGTCCCAAACTTCCAATTCGCGCCACAAAACATCATTTCAGAGATAATATTCGCCATTTGGAATGAAACGGTCAGGACCTAAATTGCCGACTGTTTCAGATAAACAATACTACTAAGTGTGTCTCTCAAAGAAAAAAGGAAAAACATTGTTTCTTTAGAGACCCATATTTACTGCTGCTTTTCTCATTAAAATCCGACCAGTCAAAAAATGAATGGAGTGAATCTGTTTTGAAAGCATCACACCTTTGAGACGATTTTCGCCACCAACCCCTAAAACAAAGCATATCATTCAAGTCACAGAACATGAAAGGCTCCCAGGTGTCACAATGCCATTCAAGTGTATAATTCAAGGCAGCAAGAGAAGGGCATTTTGTGATTATAGCGGATCGAGTGAAGCTTTCCTTGTCACTCTTTAAGTGAACAATGTGACAAGAGAATGAGCCGATTTAGCGTTTTGGAGAAATTTGGAGAGAACGCAAAATAATCTACCGTCCGTGGAACATTTTGGTTGCTATCAACTGAAGTTCTTTTAAGTGCTTTTAGCCGGTGATTACAGGGTGGGAAGTAGAAATGAAAATCATATTCTCCTGCTTAATGGCGTTTCGGCACATTCAGCTGTGACCAAATTTCGTTTGCGATACTACTCATTTATCACATGTAGATGCGACGTAGTCCTCTGAGAATTATGTTGCAGCCTATATATAATTAATGCAAAATTATTTTAAAAGGTACACTTTCTTGGTTCGAATCCGGGCCATGCAACACTATTATGCGTATTTTTACCAAGAAAGTGTTATCCTAAATATAAATGGGTTTCCAGAATATTCACTTCCGAAAAGTTTCGAAATTAATAGTCAAGGTATATCGCACACTTAAAGTTACCATTCAGATTTATTATATGTACATGGTAGCTTCTGCTGGTGGACTGTTAATCTCCGAGGCCTGCCATCTGTATATGTCATTGACAAATTTATGTAGGTCCATTGTCTTGCTAGAAAATTTACCGAACGATGTCGGAAGTTACATTTTCGACGCCTTCGATTTTCATCCATTAACATCAGATGAGTTACTTATTTGAGCTGATCTGCTATCACAACTCCCGAGCTATCGTATAGGGGCCGTGTAGTTACTTCATATTTTCCGTCTTAGAAAGGTCACCATACTCCTTAAGAGAGTAGATCAGGTTCATTTCAAAGAGCTTATGGAGAATTCGCTGATAAAAAAGAATCAAGTCCCCTCAAAATTAGCACGGGACACAACATAACCACTTATATGTATTTCTAGATGTTTCAGAATGGATAAAACTTACCAAAACGCGAGCATGTCAGATTCAACGGTTGAGCGGTACGTGGGTGCCACTGGATCTGGAAATTGTGACCATATTCTTATCGACTGTACAAATTTTAAGATTGTAAGAGATTCTTTGTATCGAGCAGCTACTTTAGAAGATCTTTTTATTATTCAAGTTAATAACTTAGTAATCCAAGGCATGAAAACACACACACATTAAAACTTATGCAACAAACCGATTTCTCTCAAATAACCTAAGATACAGTCTTCTTTCACCCGACTAAAAAAATCTTCTAAAGTAGCTGCTCGATAAGAAGATTATCTCGCAATCTTAAAATCTATACAGTCGATAAGAATATGTTTCACTGTGAGATCTTCGTAGCATTGCATACACCTTGGGACTGTTTTGTTTTAGTAAATGTTCGAGTCAAAGGTTTCACTGTCAGAAATATTTGATAGACACTGTCATATAGCATTTGAGGAGCCTTCAACATAAAAAGAGTCCCATTTGGAATTCAGTAATAGAGTTAAAGGATCTTGAAAGATACATGCAAAATAACGCAGTGTATCTATCTGCAAATAGTATGGTGACCACGTGTACGCTTAAAACTAAAGCACCGTTAAAGGGTTATTTCAACACTTTAGTTTTAAGCGTGTGTTCTATTCAAGATATCCTGACAGGACAACATTTTCCGTGTGCTAAGACATTCGTGAGACACCCTACGATTCATGGTCATGTAATTCCGTTATTTAATCAACGTTTTTATAAGCAACGAAAATTCTTCATCATGTTTTTCTATTTTCATTGTTCGCATCATTCTCGGAGACCGTGAACCATTGGCTTCTATCTTCAGTTTAAACAGATAGTATAGCCAGTTTCATCGAGCAGACTAATAGCCGATCCACCTGATGCAGGCAGTTTATATGTGTCCGGGTAAGCGCATGAGGCATGAGGTCAAGGCAACCACCTCACTACGGCACACTACTACCCAGTTACCAGTCAGATTGTTGGACAAGATTCCCGCCCGAACGGCACAGCACCGGAAGTAACGTCATATATAGAAGAAACGATGTTTGCCGAACATGTCGAATATTTTTCAATTCTGCATAAATACCCTTGTTGATGAATGATCTGAAGATTATTTTCCTTGTTTATTTGGGCAGGGAATATGAAAAGTAGTTCGATCATGTGCAAAACTGAAGGAATTGATCGGTCGGATTCGAAATGAATCGTGTGTGCGTGGGTTTTGGACTATACGTCATAGCAAAGTCGTAAAGATCATTTTCCGTAATTGTGGGCACGGGGAAAGTGGAGCGAGACTGTTACAAGCGTCTAGTCCGTCATTCATAATCCAGCCGTCGTCCATTAGAGAATATCCGCGTCCATAATCCAAAGACCTATTCCATTTTCCATATAACAGTATTAGCACCAAATTCAAAAAGACAATCATAGTATACATAAACATAGGCTTGTTTCCTGCAAGAGAGAAGCGGTCAACAGTTTTCAATGATGCCGGCAAGACATCATGATGTTCCAAAAATATCAAATCCGTATCGCTGATCAGTATTCTTAATCCATAATATTCGTTGTAAAGTCGTCATCTAAAGAATGATGTATCTCAGTCACGCTTTGATTGTGACTGTTCATATGAGTACCATGAGGTTCTTGAAATACATGGGTTCATACGCCCCTAGCCCCGGGTTAAGCGGAATTAGACACAAGTTACGAAACGTAGCGCCATAGATCTTGCACGCTACGTTCGTATTTTGCTATCAGCTTGCGATATGTATCGCCACATTTGAGAAACTTTGAGTGTAGGCGCTTGGTGGAATAGCCCTATTTTTTAAGTTTCTGCACCAGTGTTTTGTGACGTTGATTAAAGTCGTCACATTTAACACAGGATCTAGCAAATGCTACTAAGCGAGATATGTATACGCCATATGCAGATCCCACTGGAATATTACTGTCCAGAAAGGGATAGTTTACGATGTCGAAATTGTAATCATCTCTTTGTCATAAAGTCGACGAGAGAGAATGCCCGCTTCATTTTTATAGAGATATAGATCTAAATATGATGTGCCTATAGGGCTATCTGTAGTTTCCTTCAAATCCAGTGAAGGTGGATATATATCCTTCACTGCCTCATTTATATAGCGGACCATGCGTTATGGGGAGGTTGTGGTCAAGAGTCAATATTGTGATCACGTGATCACAATTTACCGTCTGCGTGGAAGCATATATGGCTATCGGCAGCTGTCAGGTATGAATGGATACTACAATGAGCTAAGAAACTCTACCTTTTCAGTTTTAACTTTTGCACATGGCCTTTACTGCAACATTTACTCAATACATTTGTGTCATGTGGCATTGACTTAAGCGAATTCCTCGTCACGTTTCAAGCTGAGTAGCATGTAAAAAGAAGAATGAGGAAACATTTTCGAAAATTGAGGAATATTGACGTTATCTTAAAATTATTATTTCTGCTTCCTAAAAAAGAAAAGAGAAAAGAGTCCACTTGACCAAATGTGGCCTCTGGTCCAGGTTTCATGGTAATGACTTCGTCACAAGTTACTATCAAATGTGATCTAATTAAATATTTTAATGGGAAATTGTCTCAGAGACATGAACAGGGAAAAGCTATTGTGTGGATTGGATAATTGCAGAGTGTTCGCTGTTGTATAATCGAGATGATCGGATACATTGATAACTAAGGACAATTGGGTCTATATCGTGTCAGCCCTGTTTTGATTCAGACAAACAATATGTGTTATATATTGTCTGAATTAGACAACAAATCATTGTTAATTATTCCCAAGGTAGATGAACGTAACACCTAAGACATTTTTCATTATGAATACTTCAATTCCCTATACACGGTGGAGAGCATGCAACTGAAAAGCTGTCATTACTAATAGAGTGAAACGTATTTAAAGTTATTACGAAATTGCTGCATTTACATGCAAAGAATTTAGCTGCTCTAATTATATGACAGGATCATCAATGATCATCAAATTATTAATGAATTATCTAATAAATTGCACACTTTCGCACAAAACTAGCTTAGATGCATGTTTTTATATTTCAATTTATGCCTGCTTCGATTTTGGAGCTAATCGTGTCTTATGAATATCATTATTTTATACTTTTATTATATTTCGAAAATTCTCCATGGACTAGGGCTGGCCACTAGATGTGGGATCCAACGTTTGAACGCGCGTAGACAGATACCTTGCACTGGCGCAATGATTTTCCTGACAGCTTTCGTCTTGATCTGAAGCACATCCGGAATAATCAGTCGTATATTGTTTAATTAAAAGCTATTCTGCTAGACAGAAAGGGCGCGCGATGAACGCAGACATCGTCGTTCCACTTTAATCACCCAATCATCAAATGGCCAGAGTGGTGGATATTCCAATAAACCTTTTGACCCCTATCAAAAGAATTGATAGATTATAGGTCTGTCATAATACAACGTTGAATCTCTGTTCAGTCAAGCAAATGCAGGTGACCGCTTGATTGCTCCGTATTCGGTCAGCCGCCTGTTGACCCCAGATATTACATTAGAAATTGCTCGTTCTTAACTCTTGTGGTCGACTATTTTAGTACAGCATGGAAGCGCAATTTAGAGCCGTAATTTAAAAGAAGAAGACATTACCACGGCTTACACCCACTAAATGTGTTTCGGGGACATTATATTGAACGCTTCGTAGGTATTTGATCGAGCGATTCATACGTCTTATATTTCATTGCAAAGAAAAACCTGTTTGTTTGGAGTAATGCTTTCCTCAAAGATATACAAGTTTTAGAACGTCTTCAAAGGCGAGCTGAAAAGCTAATTTTAGATGTTGACCCTTGCACCCCAACCAAGGAATTGTATGTAAAGCTCATCTGGTTACCCTTTTGTCACAAATTTAAACTGAATCGTCTCATTTTAGTTTTTAAAGGTATTCATCAAATGACCCCTAATTATATCTTGTCCATATTCCAACAATACATTTCTACTGGATCCTTACGTTCATCTTCCCAGATGTTATTACATGTGCCAAGAAGTAAGTGTCGTTGTAAGTGGAGCCTCCGGTTTTAATGATCTACCTAAATATGTGAATGAGTGTAACACCCTAGAATCTTTTAAAATCTCCTGTAAAAGCGTTTTATTCTCTGAAGTTTTGTCTGAGTATTAACATGTTTACAAGCTTCTTATTCTTTGAAGTTTTATCGCTGCTGAGATACTCCGTATCCACCGTATTCTCGGATCAGAATGCGAGGTGCCGAGGGATGCTTTTCTGTAGAGTCATATGGTTGCTTTTTAATCACCAGACGTCGTCCCACCTTTTGCATATCGCTCCAATTTATCATTTCTATCGAAATTTCTTTTTAGCTATTATGCAATAATTTAAGTTGTATTTAATATCTGTGATTCTTGTTGAATGTTGTGTTTAATCTTATAGTTATTTGTAACTCGACCACCATGAAAAGAGGTTTACTCCTATTGGAGTTCATCGAGTTTTTAACTAAAGGTGATATATCTATATATCTATCTATCTATCTAACCTGTGCCATGTATACAAACGACCATATTGTGTATATATGCACAATACAAAAAGGCTACTTTTGTACTGGCTTCTATGTTGCAACAACTGAATGACGATATTTTAGATACCATACCCTCCTGGGATGAATAATGCTGACAACCAGTACAGAAATCACTAGATATATGTAATCCAATATTCGGTACATTCTTTGACGGCAGACGGCTTTATGGTGGAAATATCTCAAATTTGAGGACAACAGATACAAAATATAATTGCCAACTTTTGTGCAAGCACAGGGGACACTGGATATTTTCCCAGTTAAATACATCCGTATTTACGTCTCGCACTGTTATTCATGGCGTGTGTATTGGGCGAAGCTATCGTGTTGTAAATTGCAACGTTTATGTTCCCTCCTCATCAAACATATATAGAAAGCTCAGACAAGAGACAAACACCAATTTTCCAGATCATATAGAAAGCTGATTGGAGAGCTTTTTAGAATATTCTGACCTCGATAATTTGTTTTTACTTTGTCGGGAACAAGGCAGATTACATGAAGATTTTTTTCTTCAAGTTTTGGATGAGGTAAGATCTAGAGGTTCAAAAGATGCATATGTTTGCAATACATGATTACACCGGTCTCTTGGTGAGATAGGAAGATATATTTTCTGTCATTTAGAAAATCATCGTATAACAGTATCTTCGTTATTTTGGGATTACAATAGCTTAGTAAAGCACAGATTCTAGTGCTGAAAATTGACGAATCCCATGCTGGGTTCGTTCCAGCGTCCCTAGAGTAAGGCACCTAATTGCCAGCATTATATGTCGGTGATCTAAACAACTAGTCCAACGGGCCTCCCCAAAAATAGGTTGTAGGAGGTCGGTAGTCTTGAAAGCGAAAACACAGTATCCATCTGATGACCGTAATGACGCAGCTCCCATATCTGAATACATAGGAAGATATATATTTTGTCATTTAGAAAGTGATCGTATAACAGTATTTTCAAACAGTTCGATTTGATTACGTGCTTTTAGCGGGTTATTGAGCAAAAATCGTTTCCTAATCATGCTATGTATTAAGAGTCAGCTATTGAGAGAGAGAGAGAGGGAGTGAGAGAGAGAGAGAGAGAGAGATAATTAAGTTTCAACGTCGCGTTCAGCAATATTTCAGCTCTATAGCTACGACCAAACAAAATTCAAAGTATTCCAACAAAAATAAGTTAATAACCTAGCAATCCAGAAGCAATCACCACAACACATTCAAAGCATGTACATACATTAAAATTTATACAACAAACCGATTTCTCTCAAATAACGTAAAATACAATCTTCTATTACCTGACTAAAAAGATCTTCTAAAGTAGCTGCTCGATGAAAAGAATATCTGGTAATCTTAAAATCTACACAGTCGATCAGAATTTGTTCTACTGTGAATACATGGAATACACCTTGGGGCTGGTTCTTTTTTTTCAGTAGATGTCCGTGAGTTAATCTTGTTTGGTCAGTTCTACATCGCCTGATCATGGTATGATCGAAACATTTCTGGCTGCTCAGATGAGTATAGCTAACATTTTTTTCAACTCACGAAGTTTCGGATAAAGATTGAAACATCTTTCTCACCTAAGCACATACAGGGGGTCTGAAATCGCTATATGGAATTCCAACAAGATCAACCCCATTATCTAGGGCTGCCTAAGCCTTTCGTCAGCTTCAATATTTCCTTTGGTGCCAACGTGACTAGGCAACCAAAAAACAGAACATCAAATCTGTTGATGAAATTGTAGAATATTCAAACTGATGGGATGAGTTGAAGTTCTACTTGTAATCGGTTGAAGGCAGCACAGTGAATCTGAGAATATGACATATTTTTCTCCTTTAGTAGACCCAATACCTTCTAAATTTGACAATAAATCTTTGGCTTCGGCAGTGAATATTGAAATTTTACCCGGAAGCTTTGCCAAGTTTGCTTTCAAGCAATTTATATGCGATAAGAAGTTAATCGATGATCAAACAATATTTCCTAAGAATTTGACTTCTTTAACTGCCATGATTTCAGTTCCATCTAATGTTAGTACTGGATCTTTGTGCTGGAAATACTACATACAATTCTGTATAATTTTTCCACTACACGATATGTTGAAATCATCGTCAGCTATTGATTATCTGTGCAAGGAAAGATTAGGAGGTTTTCTGGTAAGAAGGAAAAGGAAAAAGTTGTTTCTTAATCATGCTATATTTGCAAAGTCAAATATTGATTATCTTTGCGAAGAAAGTTATGAGATCCACAGCAGAGAAGGTACATTGAATTAACTATATATGCTGGGGCTCTGCCGCACTTCCAGTTCTCGTCGTACTTCTCTGTAGCGTTCTCAACCTATATACTTCGCTGTAACGTTCTCAACCTATATACTTCGCTGTAGCGTTCTCAACCATATACTTGGCTGTAGCGTTCTCAACCTATATACTTCGCTGTAACGTTCTCAACCTATAACCACATATAGCCATTATAATCCAGCCTCTTTCTTGGATTATTGTGCGAACAACGAACCCAACCACAGATCACCAATGGATCAAGTCGACACGTTTCCATTCAACTGTTTTTTATTGCGACTTCAAAAAAGCATTTGGAGATTTGAAATTTCTTGTCACTCTTTATTTGGACAAAGTGATACGCGAACGTGAAGATTTTCCTTGCACCATCATTGTATCGCTTGGTTGTGTTCATTCGATCACACTACTTATCGCGATGCCGTTTTCCAGCTAACCTGATAATCTACCTACATTAACATAAGTAGCAGTGAGAAAGTAAAATCGATCATTTATAAAACAGTTGGATCGGAGTGAATCTGAGTAGGTGCATTTAGCTGATTATTAAGGACTGAGAATTACAATATGAAAATCATTATCTCTTGTTAAATGGCGCTAAGGCACGTTCAGCACCAAACATTCATTTCATTCTTAGCTATCGAAGTGCATTCCACACCTGAGTTTATTTTAAGTAACATTACAATATTTCCCGCCAAGTGGTTTTCCTTCCTGTATGACTCTTGTTAACAGAATGGACTGCTGTCCTTCATAACAATCTCTGATTGCTGAATATACCGTATAAATTCAGTAGACAAGAAAGTAGAGAGAGAAAAAACCCCAGATGGTATAGCTACGTGCGTACTTAACTCCTGAAACAGAACCTTCCCATAGTACGATTGACAGATGAATATCATATTACTTGAGGCGTTGCTCAATACATATGGTGGGTGAACTACACTGCCAGAAAAATGGTTTTGTGCTAATACTGGATCACCACCAATCTCGGTCAAAATTCAACACCATTGTGGAAGTGCCAGCTCTAGATATTGCTTGGTTAGGGTGATCAGAGGTGTGTGGAATGGCTTAGCAGAAGTGAAATTCAGGGCCGTTAATTGGCCACGAAGCATTGTGCAACCATTCAATCTGTAGGTCTGGAGGAACGTTCTCAAACAATTTAGTTTACAAATGCTTTGCTTGGGGAAGGCTATTTCACTCAATGGGGCGGATCGCTTCAGTCTTGGTTCTGGCAAGATGCAACCAAGTCGGGGTGTATTTAGAGGCTCTACGTTTTCTCGCGTTGGCCACACACGTACTGATCGAGTACAACAAAGAAAAATACTGTTGAAAGTTTGGTGGAAAATATCACACACCTATTGCAAAGTACGATCGTAGTGCAAGATATTTTGGCACCACGTTACATTTGTAACTTGTACATAATTCCGCTTAGTACGGGGCTAGGGTCCGTATAAAAATCGTGCACTACGATATTTTCATCTTGTCCAAAATCTAAGCTCGAGTAAAATACAATGTACGCTAGAAAACAACTTGAAATGTATTTACCAAAGAAGAATACGGGTACGGTAGGTACATCACCATGACCTCGACCGTTTCTTCCTTATAAGACACTAGCGTATGTTTATAAATAAGACAATAGCTTATGTTTATATATAAGACACATTCGTATGTTTATATATGACACTAGCTTATGTTTATATATAGGACACAAGCATATGTTTATATATGACCCTATAGCGTGTGTTTATATATGACACAAGCGTATGTTTATATATGACACCAGTTTATGTTTGACACAAGAGTATGTATATTTAAAAGACATTAGCGTATGTATATATGTTAGAGACTAGCTTATATTTATGTATAATTGTTGCTTGGATTATGGTGCTATTAGTCTATCGGACTATGGACAATGAACATACTGATGGACGGCGGCTGACCACTGGATGTATAAACTGAGTCACAATCCCATGGTAAAATCCTGGTATTTATACATGTACTCTGTATTCATTTGAGGGATAGGTTTTCTGGAATATCGACACATTGGAGGAGGCAGAAACATAGAACAGATCTCGAATTGATGTGATAATTGCAGACTTTTCCCTGTTAGATAATCAAGCCGAACGGTCACATGAAAAAATGAAAGGCATTTGGGACTATGCCATTGATAATTGTAGCGCACCTGGTCTGAGTCAGACAAACGATATGTGACATGTAGGCTTGGAATTAGATAATACACCATTATTTACCATTGTCAAGACAAATAATATTGTCAAGACGAGAGAGGAAACCTCAGACAGCGGTTAAGCTAAGGTGGATTTATACCCGAAAAATCTGATTATTCAAAATTGCCCGCCCGTTGTCAGTCTTTTGGCGATTTCTTCCCAATGGCTTAGACTATGGTCATGAAAATTTACCCACTTGTCAATCTCGACACGTGGATGATATTGAAAGAAGAAAAATGAAAAATAACAATTTCATGTTCGCATTTATTTTGCAATTTTTTTAATTATTAAAATTAACAGGCGGAGAAATGTTTCCTAGCTACAGGCTACACATGTACTCCCTTTATATAGTATAATGTATTCTTTAACAACCTCTTGAGTCTGATCGTCAGATACCTGTAGTTTTCGTATTTTGTTTACGAATACCAAGTATTTATGCATCGTGTCATGCTAGACAGTTTATATGGACGATTATCAATGAACACCAACGTGCTAATGACCATGGCATGCTTGTCAAATGTGTTAACTCGCGATGCCCTCTAACATCGTTTCGTTATTATCACACTCGGCTCGATTTTGAGCGTATGTTAGAAGCATTTATCTGTTACTGCAGTAGGTTGTTGGCTGTTCGGATGAACGATATAACGAATGACACCTCTTCGAATACCCAATGAACAATTTAATAGCTATCGTATTTTTATTTCAAAACAATTAAGATATAACAATACATCTACAATACCGTCTTCAAATGTAAATGAAGTACGGTTTATTTGAAGTTTTGAGGGAGAGGCAGGGAGGTGGAAAGAGCCATGAGATGCAAACAAGTTTAAGAGGGGAGAGGTGTCTGTGTAAGTTTTCACGAGGGAGTATTGTAGGGATTAATAGGCAACATAACGACGTGGAAAAAGATGTCCGAATACTGACAAGAATCCAAATGATCCCACATACATATATAGAATAGAATAGAATAGAATAGAAGCTTTATTTATAAAAACTCGGTCAGCCATCATCTATCGATGCTCTTCCTGGGAGCCGAGTGCTATAACAATCATAAATAACAAACAGTGTATAGGGTATAAAAAAAAAAAAAAAATAGAGCTCACATTCTAACACAATAAGGATCATGATTTGGTAAAAACATCCTCGTAAATGTATTTAAAACATTCGTGTTTAAACACAGCCAAAGATGAGCTGTTTCTGACACGGGATGGCAGAAAATTCCACGCCACTGGGCCCGAGACAGAGAAGGCTCTCTTATAACAATCTGTTCGTGAGAATGGGACATATAATTGATCTATATTTACATAGGATCTAGTAAATCGGGTTTGTCTACTTGTAGACAATATAAGCTTGTCTTTTAAATAAGTAGGAGCAGATCCGTGTAAGCTGCTGTACACCAGGACACATTCGCTGAACATTACGTGCTGTTTAAATGGAAGCCACTTTAATCGCTTGTATAAGTCGGTGGTAGAAATTTCGAAACCACAATCTAAGATTAACCGAGCAGCTCGTTTTCTTAGTACCTCAATTCTGTGTACATCAGAATCAGTGCACTTCCCCCAAATATTAACACAATAGTTTAGCAGTGGTTGAATAAAACAATTAAAAAACGTTACTCTTGCAGACATAGGCAAAAACATTTTAAGTTTTCTCGACAAGAATAATTTAGAAGCAATCTTCTTGCAAAACATATCAACCTGGTTTTCCCATGAACGATTTTGATTGATAGTTATACCAAGTAATTTTTCATCAGTAACAGAGTCGATAACATCACCACCAATAGTAATGAACAATTCAGATTGGGGCAGATAGACACGCTTTTGGTGAGTAGTCACTAACATGCTTTTCGTTTTTGTAGTATTTACGGCCATTTGATTATCTTGGCACCAGTTTTTAACCTCAGTTGCCCCATTTTGTAATTTGACTTCAACTTCTGGAATATATATATACTGACTGCATAATTCTAAAAAACACCACAAGGACCCAAAACGGATCCCTGTGATTTGTATCCCAGCTATGCTTTTGCCGTAGGTGTTCATGTGGACATCTTGATTGTCATGACCCCAAGGCCACGGCTTGAACGGGGGTTATGGGCGGGCATTTTTTTATTGGAAACTGTTTGGAGTACGTAGACCATTATCAAACATTGACTATTATATTTTTTTATACCAGAGACCATCGATCAGATTTCATCTGATTGAACAGTCGTATATGGTTTAATGATAATTTATTTTCCAGTCTCTGTCAAAGACGGGAACTCGATGAAGTCCAATTTAATCATTTCAATCACCAAATGGCGAGGGTTGTGGATATCTCGTTGACCAAAACCAAAGTACTGATAAATTATTGGCCTGTCATAATACAACGGTGGACATCAGTTCAGTCACGCGAAAGCAGGTGACCGCATTATTGCCCCGTATTTGGCCAGCCAAAGCAGCTGAGCCCAGATATTACTTTAGAAATTGCCCTATTGCCGTCAACTGTATTGGCGTAGCATGGAACCTTTAATAGTTAAGTGGGTATAAAGATGGAAATCGTTTTACCGTAGTTTACCGACTAAATATATCTGGGTGATGTTAAATTGGACGCTCTTCGTAATACGTCTGAAAGCAGATCTGCGGATTAGCTTGCAGTACTTAGGAGGGCAGTGGCGCCGAAAATAATAGCAGGAAGCATTGTGCTGGTAAATATTTCGACATAAATGTTTTTCATGTCAGCGCCAAAGACGTAAAACTGGAGCATGAATCTTCCTCGCTTCGCGATAAACATTAAGAGGATGGATGAAGAACTGGATGTCCGGGAGTCAGGACCGGAGTGGAGGCTAAGAATGTCTGGTGGCTATCTTTTATCCCAGCTAGGACATTTTTCTCCGCATTGGAAATAAGTGTCCGTCCTTGGTTACAATAGAAAAGGCTATGAGAAAGGACATTCTTAGCCATCACACCGGAACATTCTCGTGAAATGAAGTTTCTAATAGATACTTTGGTTTGGGAAAGCTGTTTCTCTCAGTTAAGAGCATAGTGTCAATCGTGGTTCTGATAAGATGCAACTAGTTGGGAGAATTTAGAAACGTTTTCCCGCATGCAAGATCGAGTGCAACAAATGACAATAACTTTAAAATTCTTGTGAAAAATATCACACAATAATTGCAAAGTTCGGTCGTAGTGCAAGATGACCCGGTGTCACGATAAAAACTTCGAGGTCATCGTGTAAATTTACCAAAGGGAGTTAGTGACTGAAATTTACAGATTAAGTCGGTTTCGTATTATGGTTTATGCCTCCATAGTTATTTTCCCGTGGAAGTTCAGTAAGGCTGATGGAGTGACTTTTACAAAGTATTGCCGAAGAGCTACCTCCACACCCAGAAGATCACCCAAGTGTGTAGATGGCGCTGCTACTTTTAACGTGCTTTCATCCGGGAGAGCGGTACTATCTCTACCTTCACACCCAGAAGAGCGGAGAGCCTAAATACGTACGTTTTCCCACGACGCAGCTGGATAGAAATTTCGAGGTAAAAGCATCGCCTGTTTTTTGCAAGATGCCACATTTAAGACTCTAAATGATTATTCCAATTGCCAGGGGCCCGCGACCGGAGATCGGACTCTGGCCGTTCTCAGTCCCTGTTCTAACCTAACAGCAACTCTTTCTTAGTATTTCTGTAGTCGATATAGGGACGACATATATTATTAGTTATTCAGGCTTTCCCCCGCGTGTATGGAAAGTTACGACCCTCCCTGAAACTCGTACACCCTGAGGCGTCAAATATATACGAGGTTGGGTGCAAACTTGATTAGATTTGGACAGTTCGGTACCCTGCTAATCTAACCACAGACTTGCTGAGTATTTTATATTGTAGAGTTAGGGAACGCGGATTTACGACCCGATCAGCGTTGGCTGTACCCTGTCCTCCTGATCTAACAACAGACTTACCAAGTATTTCCGTATCAGAGATACGACGTTTTACCGCAAACCTGACCAGGCTCGGAGAGCCCTGAACCGTGCCCCACCCCAGTAGGGCTTAAGCCCGGCGCACACGAGAGCTATCAGCTGGGCTAACGGCCTCAATTGCCTGTCAGCTCATGGGCTAGCTCTCGTGTGGTTTCAGCGCACACGGTGAGCAAAAGGTTCACTGAATTGATTTGGCCTCGCGAGGCGAAATTATCAAACAAGTTATTTTTCTCCCGGCCTCGCGAGGCCAAAAACTCACCAAAAACTGCTCGGACAGGCAATCGAGGCCATTGACTCAGCTGATAGCTCTCGTGTGCGCCGTGCTTCAGTATTTCTGATTTAGCTTGAGTAGTAGTATGAATAGTGCAAATCGCATGACCGGTGGGGTGGAAATACTTGAACTGTTTCAGGACTGGTGTTGTGCCCGGGAAGAAGTGTGCGAATGCCGCTATAAACTAAAGCTAGGTCCCAGAATAAAATTAATCCCCTATAAACAATATAGCTAGACGTGCAGACGTGTAGGGTCGAATTTTATGTAGGTCGCTGTCAGGCCGGAGAAGGCAGCAGCCAAGGCCATATGGCAAGCCGTTTTACTTTTATTCGGCATTTGCTGATATCTGCAAATGATTTAGAGATATCACCAAATGATTTGATGGTATCAGCAATCATTTGACTATATCAGCAAATCATTTGCAGGTATCAGCAAATCGACTGATTTGCTGACATCAGCAAATCATTTGATGATATCATTAAATGTATGGCGGACGTGAAAATAAGCCTAAATGTTAATGCCATCTCCCTTCTATTCCTGTTGTTTGATAAATTAATTTATACCTAGTGGTAAAGCTAACTACCGACAAATCACAATTACAAGCGCCTGGTCCGTCATTCATAATTCAGCCGTCGTCCATTAGAGAATATCCGCGTCCATAATCCAAAGACCTATTCCATATTCCATATAACAGTATTAGCACCAAATTCAAAAAGACAATCATAGTATACATAAACATAGGTTTGTTTCCTGCAAGAGAGAAGCGGTCAACAGTTTTCAAAGATGCCGGCAAGACATCATGATGTTCCAAAAATATCAAATCCGTATCGCTGATCAGTATTCTTAATCCATAATATTCGTTGTAAAGTCGTCATCTAAAGAATGCTGTATCTCAGTCACGCTTTGATTGTGACTGTTCATATGGGTATCATGAGGATCTTGAAGTGCATGGGCTCATACGTCCCCTAGTCCCGGGTTAAGTGGAATTAGACACAAGATACGAAACGTAACGCCATAGATCTTGCACACTACGCTCGTATTTTGCTATCAGCATGCGATATGTATCGCCAAATTTGAGAAACTTTGAGTGGAGGCGCTTGATGGTGTATCCCTGTTTGATAAGTTTCTACAACAATGTTTTGTCACATTGATTAAAATCATCACATTTAACACAGGATCTAGCAAAGGCTACTAGGCGTGATATGTATACGCCATATGCAGGTCCCACTGGAATATTACTGTCCAGAAAGGGATAGTTTACGATGTCGAAATTGTAATCATCTCTTTCGTCATACAGTCGACGAGGGAGAAGGCCCGCTTCATTTTTATAGAGATATAGGTCTAAATATGATGTGCCTGTAGGGCTATCTGTAGTTTCCTTCAAATCCAGTGAAGGTGGATATATATCCTTCACTGCGTCATTTATATAGCGATTATCCACAGCGAGAAGATCGTCTATATAGCGTTTGGTGAATGAGAAGGATCGGGCTTTGAATGGATCGGTTTTTGAAACCGCATGCATCTAGTCATATTCATAAGAGAACAGATACAGGTCAGCCAATAGGGGTGCAATACTTATTATTTAAAGACTCCGACAATAATAAAACGCAACTGCAGTGGTTTGGGTGATCAAACTATCAACCTTCCAGTATATACCGTACTATACTAATGAATGACAAATAGAATCATAAATATAAGGGCATTTGAATGAATATACAGTAGGGAAGATAAACTTTTCCATCGTGAGTGAGTTAACCATCGGGAGTTAACCAGAAGACTATGCTGTGAAGCCATGTGACTGTCAGTATGTCGGCACCTCTTCCCACTTCCCTTATATGTTGCAATTGATATGTATACACACATTCATTTGATAAGCATTTGAGTATACAGAGGGTGAGGCGAAAGGGGAATTGTCATGATTTCGGGAAAGCCGGTCAACATGGAGCATGGTATATTAATTAAGGCAGAACCGATTGTCGTACTCCATCACTTGTTAGCTTTTAGGGCAGCAGATAAGGCATGGGTCGACATCGGGCCTTTCAGACTAGTCTTTTGTGTTAAATGCCGTCATTTACATCTGACGACGATACAGCTCGCCAATCTCCAATGTACGAGTTGTCACAGCGAAACAGCTTACCAATTACCAGTATACGAGTTGTCAGAGCATTTCCATCATAGCTCTCTAGATTTGTATCTAATACCGCTCATGCCGGTGCTAGGGGCCGTGTGGTCATATCATCCAAGTTGCCACATGATCAGGTACAATAAAAGCGTACCTGAGATACAACACATATCACGAATCGTTAGATTCTTGGTATGTGCTTCAGAATAGGTTAACCAGAGGACTATTCTGTGAATTACAAGCGTCTAGTCCGTCATTCATAATCCAGCCGTCGTCCATCAGAGAATATCCGCGTCCATAATCCAAAGACCTATTCCATTTCCATATAACAGTATTAGCACCAAATTCAAAAAGACAAAAGTATACATAAACATAGGCTTGTTTCCTGCAAGAGAGAAGCGGTCAACAGTTTTCAATGATACTGGCAAGACATCATGATGTTCCAAAATATCAAATCCGTATCGCTGATCAGTATTCTTAATCCATAATATTCGTTATAGAGTCGTCATCTAAAAAAAGATGTATCTCAGTCACGCTTTGATTGTGACTGTTCATATGAGTACCATGAGGATCTTGAAGTACATGGGTTCATACGGCCCCTAGCCCCGGGTTAAGCGGAATTAGACACAAGTTACGAAACGTAGCGCCATAGATCTTGCACGCTACGTTCGTATTTTGCTATCAGCATGCGATATGTATCGCCAAATTTGAGAAACTTTGAGTGGAGGCGCTTGGTGGAATAGCCCTGTTTTATAAGTTTCTGCAACAATGTTTTGTGACGTTGATTAAAATCATCACATTTAACACAGGATCTAGCAAATGCTACTAAGCGAGATATGTATACGCCATATGCAGGTCCCACTGGAATATTACTATCCAGAAAGGGATAGTTTACGATGTCGAAATTGTAATCATCTCTTTTGTCATAAAGTCGACGAGAGAGAGAATGCCCGCTTCATTTTTATAGAGATAGAGATCTAAATAAGATGTGCCTGTAGGGCTATCTGTAGTTTCCTTCAAATCCAGTGAAGGTGGATATATATCCTTCACTGCGTCATTTATATAGCGATTATCCACAGCGAGAAGATCGTCTATATAACGTTTGGTGAATGAGAAGGATCGGGCTTTTCATGTGACGCAGTCAGTATGTCGGCACCTCTTCCCTTATATGTGTTGTAATATCCGTACGTACAACAATAAACTAATCTCTATAACCGTTTACTGACCCGTAACAGGAGACAAAGCTCTTGCGATAAGACAGAACTAACCATGCTTCAATGAAGCCATATGGCTTCTTTTGATCTTTCTGATGTGGGTACTGGTGCAATCAAATAGTCCTAAAGCCGGTACAGATTGAAACAGTTGTGTGGCGTAATTTATCTAAGCATGTCCCCTGTAAACTCAGTATGATCTCAAGCGCTATTTGTCGAACATTCCGACTTTTTCAATTCTGTGTTATATCTATGTTGACCTTTCGGGAGGGTGGGGGGAGGATCCGGTCGGATGTACACAGAAACTCTTGTGCGGGGTAGGCCCACTACAGTGGTTAATGGCCAGGACGTAAAGGTCAACCTCCGCTAATGGGGGCAGAAATAGTGGAGCGAGCCTGTGAAACGGAACATGGGCTGTGAGGAAGTTTATTGTCATTCTGAACAGGAGCCTTCCATGTTATGGTTCCTACTTTGACCTTTCACCATATTTAATAATATCATCGGATATAACAAACCTCACGAGTTCAAAAAAACTGTAGGATATACTCATCTGAACAGTCAGAAACGTTTCGGCCATCAAGCCATGATTAGACCATGTAGAATCGGCCATACAAGATTTACTCACGAGAATTTGCTGAAAAAGAGCCAGTCCCAAGATGTATTCCATGCCACGAAGATCTCACGGTGAAAAAATTCTTATACTTTTTATCGAGCAGCTACTCTGGAAGATCTTTTTAGTCGAGTAAAAGAAGACTATACTTTAGATTATTTGAGAGAAATCGGTTTGTTGTATAACGTTTAATGTATTTACATGTTTTTAGTGCGTTAGTTTACTGAGTTATTAACTTGATCGTCGCTATATAGCTGAAATATTACTGAACACGACGTTAAACCTTAATTCTCTCTTTCCTATAAAGTATTTGCTGATATCATCAAATCATTTGATGATATCAGCAAATCAATTCCTTCTGCTGCATAACGATAATACCATTTTCAGGCATTTTGTCTGAGCTTTGCGGTTTGCATTCTCTGATGCACATCGCGTCTATGCAAAATACACCATTGTATACTTTTATAGTTGTCTCCGCCATCTTTGCAGGTTGCACTACTACTACTACTACTACTACTACTACTACTACTAGTAGTGCTGCTTGATTAACTGGGTCAGAGGTGTGCCGACATGAAAATCAGGGCCCTTCTGTTACCGGATAATCACTCAATACTACTACTACTACTACTACTGCTTCGTTATTCTGTACCTTGTTATAACATACGGGTCAAAATAAGTATTTTTTGCACGGTAGTATTAGCAATTTTCAAAAGGTTAGAATTATTATGCAACAATTCTGCTTATTATCTGAAATTCATTTTTGGAACAACGTCGTAATGACTTCCTGACGATGACATGACATGGCATAAACATACGTCGAAATATTGATCAACGCAATGCTTCTAGCTTATATTTTTGTCTAGCAGATATTTCAGTACAAAGTTATTCCCCACTCACATGTTCTGTTGTCTAGGTACAGACTGTGTTGTTTATAATTAAAACAGTATAATCTTTGTTTAAAATAAACAATGTCATTACATTGCAGTCTCTCCATACACTTTCCGATTAAAAGATGTGCGAATCCCAAGAGGCGAGTATCCCAAACTATTTTAGTGAATATATTATATGACTTTCCGGCCATGATCGAATGGCAAGTATACCATATCATAATTCTTGTCAGATCCTGTAAAAAATGGATCCCAGAAATGCAACTGAACATAATTTCACTTCCATTTACCGTGAGACAACATGCGATGGTGGTAGTAGTGGTGTGATGGTAGTTGTAGTGCGAGGATGGCGGTAGTGATACGGTGGTGATGATAGTTCAAGGTTTGGGGGATGGTGGTGGTAGTGCGATGGTGGTGGTAGTGCAAGAGTGGTGGTATAGCGATGGTGGTGGTACTGGTGCGGTGGCGGTAGTCATGCGTTGGTGGTGGTAGTAACGTGGTAATGTGATGGTGGTGGTATAGTGCTAGAGCTGTGCTAGAACGATGGTGGTGGTGATAGTGGTGCGATGGTGGTGGTAGTGGCGAGATGAATTATGATTGAATGACATACATGCATTTGACTAGAAGTACTAACCTTTAGTTCAATATTTCAGACTAGGCTACGTTTCATATCTGCATGAAAAAGCAGAGGGTTAGGCTATTCCCTACACTTTGTGAGTTATATAAGTTGGTGTTACCACCGTGTGATTTATGCAAGATATTTTATTTGAATTGGTCGTTTGACACAAATGGAAGAAACTCGCATATCTAGTTTTAAACAATCACCATTTACCTTGGTTCGTTATCATAGTCAACTGCCGTGAGCAGATGTTTTCGTATCCGGGTCGAAGGGAAGTAAAATTTCCTGTTTCATGACAGACGAGGTGGATATTGTCACGTGATATATACAAGGCCAATTGGATTTGTAATCAATCTCTTTCCTGTTTATACCTTCTTTATGGTTATCTCTTAAGGATGTCAGCTGGTGGTGAATCAATGTAATTAACTTTTTGAATAATGAGTGTTGCTGCATTGATAATTGTGTGATATGAGGAAACACAAAGCAAAAAATATAGATTGTTGTACATTTTTAGCTGTAGGCAATGTTGAGTAGACTGACCCATGCTTCATTTGATAACCCAAAAACAGAGAAAAGCCCTGGTTTTGCAGTATATTCATGGACAAAATTATATAAATTGTATTAAATTTTTCTTGTATTCTAACTGAATAATGTATTAAATTGGATGGATGTTGCTGCGCAAAATTGTATGCTAGAACGATTTTAAAGGAAATCATTATCTCTTAACCTAGGAAAGGGAGATAACCTAATAGGCAATATAGCCGTCAAATCCCAAAATCACCAGCGGATACCCTTTAAAGGAAATCTAACAGCATTAGAAAAATTGTGTTGTATCACCCTGATCCAGCATACTCGGCGTTTTGTGCTTGGGACTGGTATTTTTCGCCATCGCAAATTGTTATTCTACATCACTGAAATGTCAGAAATTCTTTTGGAGATTTTGCCCGCAAGTCACCTCTTATTATCCGCACATTGACGTCAAACTGGAGCTGAATCTAATCTCAACTCTTTTAGTTTAATTCACTTATATTTTCCTCAGCACATTTGGTTTAAGGCGACGGTCCTCGTTATATCTCAAGACTTTTTGTGTGCAATTGATGTGTTGGTACCATTTCATTGCTAGCAAGTTTAATAATTCAGATTTCGTCATTTTGAGGACTTTCACGGCTGTCCTCGGGCTTGAAGGGAAGTCATGTGACGCAGTCAGTGTGTCGGCACCTCTTCCCACTTCCCTTATATGTGTTGTAATTGCTAAGAGAAGAAGGAACTCCAGCTAAGAGAATACGGAACTCCACGATTAAGTAATGAACCGGTGTCTATCCTATTTATATCCACGTGGAATTGTGATGAGGGGTGAATGTATGACAGGATTTCAGCGAGAGGATTCTTCGAATCATGATTGTTTTTGTTTCATTTCCGCCTCCATAACTAGCCCAGTAAAGTACGAATTTGAGTAAAGTTACAACTGTTCCTGACGATGACATGACATGGCATAAACATACGTCGAAATATTGATCAACGCAATGCTTCTAGCTTATATTTTTTTCTGGCAGATATTTCAGTACAAAGTTATTCGCCACACACATGTTCTGTTGTCTAGATACAGACTGTGTTGTTCATAATTAAAACAATATAATCTTTGTGTTTTATGGAGGGCTACAAATGAACAATGTCCTGGATTGCCATTACATTGCAGTCTCTCCATACACTTTCCGATTAAAAGATGTGCGAATCCCGAGAGGCGAGTATCGCCGCTTCCAGGTATAACTGCTAGTTACGAAGAAGTTGCCCACACTATTTTAGTGAATATATGTATGACTTTCCGGCCATGATCGAATGGCAAGTATACCATGTCATAATTCTTGTCAGATCCTGTAAAAAATGGATCCCAGAAATGCAACTGAACATAATTTCACTTCCATTTACCGTGAGACAACATGCGATGGTGGTAGTAGTGGTGCGATGGTAGTTGTAGTGCGAGGATGGCGATAGTGATACGGTGGTGATGATAGTTCAAGGGTTGGGGTAGTGGTGCGATGGTGGTGGTAGTGCGATGGTGGTGGTAGTGCAAGAGTGGTGGTATAGCGATGGTGTTCGTGCTGGTGCGATGGGGGTGGTACTGGTGCGATGGCGGTAGTCATGCGTTGGTGATGGTAGTAACGTGGCAGTGCGATGGTGGTGGTAGTGCTATAGCTGTGTTAGTACGATGGTGGTGGTGATAGTGGTGCGATGGTGGTGGTAGTGGCTAGATGAGTTATGTTTGAATGGCATACATGCATTTGACTAGAAGTACTAACCTTTAGTTCAATATTTCAGACTAGGCTACGTTTCATATCCGCATGAAAAACCAGAGGGTCAGGCTATTCCCTCACACTTTGTGAGTTATTTGAGTTGGTGTTACCACCGTGTGATTTATGCAAGATATTTCATTTGAATTGGTCGTTTGACACAAATGGAAGAAACTCGCATATCTAGTTTTAAACAATCACCATTTTACCTTGGTTCGTCACCATAGTCAACTGCCGTGAGCAGATGTTTTCGTATCCGGGTCGAAGGGAAGTGTAATTTCCTGTTTTATGACAGACGAGGTGGATATTGTCACGTGATATATACAAGGCCAATTGGATTTGTAATCAATCTCTTTCCTGTTTATATCTTCTTTATGTTTATCCCTTAAGGATGTCAGCTGGTGGTGAATCAATGTAATTAACTTTTTGAATAATGAGTGTTGTTGCATTGATAATTGTGTGATATGAGGAAACACAAAGCAAAAAATATAGGTTGATGTGCATTTTCAGCTGTAGGCAATGTTGAGTAGACTGACCCATGCTTCATTTGATAACCAAGAAAACAGAGAAAAGCCCTGGTTTTGCGGTATATTTATGGAAAAAATTATATAAATTGTATTAAATTCTTCTTGTATACTAACTGAATAATGTATTAAATTGGATGGATGTTGCTGCGCAAAATTGTATGCTAGGACGATTTTAAAGGAAATCATTATCTCTTAACCTAGGAAAGGGAGATAACCTAATAGGCAATATAGCCGTCAAATCCCAAAATCACCAGCGGACACCCTTTAAAGGAAATCTAACAGCATTAGAAAAATTGTGTTGTATCACACTGATCCAGCGTAATCGGTGTTTTGTGCTTGGGACTGGTATTTTTCGCCACCGCAAATTGTTATTCTACATCACTGAAATGTCAGAAATTCTTTTGGAGATTTTGCCCGCAAGTCACCTCTTATTATCCGCACATTGACGTCAAACTGGAGCTGAATCTAATCTCAACTCTTTTAGTTTAATTCACTTATATTTTCCTCAGCACATTTGGTTTAAGGCGACGGTCCTCGTTATATCTCAAGACTTTTTGTGTGCAATTGATGTTTTTGTACCATTTCACTGCTAGCAAGTTTAATAATTCAGATTTCGTCATTTTGAGGACTTTCACAGCTGTCCTCGGGTTTGAAGTGAAGTCATGTGACGCAGTCACCTCTTCCCACTTCCCTTATATGTGTTGTAATTGCTAAGAGAAGAAGGAACTCCAGCTAAGAGAATACGGAACTCCACGAATAAGTAATGAACCGGTGTCTTTCCTATTTATATCCACGTGGAATTGTGATGAGGGGTGAATGTATGACAGGATTTCAGCGAGAGGATTCTTCGAATCATGATTGTTTTTGTTTCATTTCCGCCTCCATAACCAGTCCAGTAAAGTACGAATTTGAGTAAAGTTACAATTTTCGATAACGAGGTAACATATCAATACTAGCAACAATAACGAAACACAACTTTGAATAACGTGACTGTTTCCAGTAACACCTAAATATGCTACTGAAAACAATAACACACAATTTTGAAACTGATGTCCGAAGTTACTAAAAGGAGTAACAAAGAAACAATTTCGGCTACAAGAGTTATTTTCCTTTTCTGAAATTACCATGTTTTGGGCCAGCTTTTCGCTCCCGAACGAAGGATTTCGACACTCAAAAAAGTCTACCACACCATTCAAAAAATATTGAACCCTATGAAAAAATTAATTAAACTTCACTGAAAATTGTTTTATTAAGTTAATTAGCCACAATCCGTGAAAAGTTCGAGTGATGAAAAACGAAAAATTATAGACATACCTTTGTTGGTTGTCTAGTTGCGTGACCATTAAGATAGAGATGTAATCGCGAAGCACATAACATAATTGTTGCATATCCATCTCATAGAAAACAGGTTTATGTTTATAAAGTCGTAAAAGTTAACAACCAGGGAGTAATTAAACATTAGCAACAAACATCAACTCGGTCAGATCATTGTTATTGATTTCAGTAGCAAAAAATTCAAATTGGCACATGAACAGGTACAATAAAAGCGTACCTGAGATACAATTACAACACATATAAGGGAGGTGGGAAGAGGTGCCGACATACTGACTGCGTCACATGACTGCACAGAATAGTCTTCTGGTTAACCTATTCTAAAGCACATACCAAGAATCTAACGATTCGTGATATGTGTTGTATCTCAGGTACGCTTTTATTGTACCTGTTCATGTGGCAACTTGGATGATATGACCACACGGCCCTAGCACCGGCATAAGCGGTATTAGATACAAATCTAGAGAGCTATGATGGAAATGCTCTGACAACTCGTATACTGATAATTGGTGAGCTGTTTCGCTGTGACAACTCGTACATTGGAGATTGGTGAGCTGTATCGCCGTCAGATGTAAATGACGGCAACACCCATCACGAATCATTATATTCTTGTGCTTTAGAATCGGTTAACCGGAGGACTATACTGTGAAGTCATGTGGCTCTGTCAGTATGTCGGCAGCTCTTCCCACTTGCCTTATATGTGTTGTAATTTGTTATCAAATTTGGTAACGTTATTAATTTTCGTACTTTACTGGACTGATAACATGTAGTCGGTTCCAGATAAATAGACTGATCAGTCAGAGCGCATCCGAGGGGTAATTGGCACGTTGTGGGGGCGTTAAAGCGATACGGTGTACTGGGAGCAATTTGAGTTTAGACACCTGCTAATAAAGATAATAACAGATTTTGCAAATCGCTTTCGTGTTTTGATTACATTTGTCACCAAAATGGGAAACGCAACATGGACGTAATATACTTCAAAGCGTTTGCACTCAGCCATCGACATGAGACGCGAGTAATCCGAAGACGCGAGACTTTGCATGCTATTATTTTGGAGTCATTGGGAACCCATTCTTACAACTCCCCGAGCAGAGAAGCATGGGGAAATGTGGAATCAGTACCTCCCCCCTCCCCCTTCTCTCTTGCCGTGCACCTTAAATCACGCGGGTCAGATATGGGTAAGACGATCCATGCATGTAAATCATACTTGGTTCAGAATAAAACGGCTTCTACGTAAACCACCACACTATGCAAACACACAGCTTTTAATCGATGACACCAATTAATTATCTGTAAATGGTAGGATTCTGCTGGTGGACTGTTAATTCCCGAGGCGCGTCCCACACCACATGCCATTTAACAAATATATGTAGGTTTATTGTCTTGGTGAGAAATTTACTGTACGACGTCGGGCATACAGGTTAGTTCTTCAGGATATCCAATGATGAGGCAGTTAACCCATCAGACGCACGCCCTCGATGCTCATCCATTAACTCAGATGATTTACTTATTTGAGCTGATCTGTCATTACAGCTCCGGAGCTAGCGTATCTATTTCCGGTGCTAGGGGCCGTGTGGTGGATTTATAGTTTCCACATGAAATCTGCAACAATATTGCGGCTGAGATACCAAGGCTACGACAAGTCTGAATGCGAGGTGCCAAGAGGGGCTTTCCTAATAAGTCATATGATTATTTATAGTCGCTAGACGTCTTCAAGTTTCCCCACGTGTTACATATCTCATTCCTAAAGAGTTAAAAATGTTCCATGCATATAGATAGTTAGTCGTTTTTTAACGATTGTTTTTGTATCTATTTTGCATTCAGATATGCATCTACCAGGCAAAACAAACCATTATTATTATTTAGGAAGACGGGTTATTCCGAAATCAGCACACGTTGAAATCAGTGTATAATTTCTCTTCGTATCATAAACTTATCGACCTATGATTTTACTTAGACACCTGGGTGGTCATTTGTATCCATAAATGATAGTTGGTTCAGAGTAAGACAGCCCATACTATATACATTCTCACGCTATAAATCAAGGAATGCCGCACTCTGCTATTCAATGGTTGTAACATAACCATTTTTCTTTAAAATGTATTCTAATACATTGATAATGAATTATTCACCATTATAACATACATAAAGGAAAGAGAGAGAGCCATATAGCGACGATCAAACAAAATTCTAATACTCAAGTCAATAACTTAGCAATCCAACACATTAAAACATACACACATTAAAACTTATACAACAAACCGATTTCTCTCAAATAACCCAAGACACAGTTATCCATAACCCGACTAAAAAGATATTCCAAAGTAGTCGCTCGATAAAAGGAATCTCTTACAACCTTAAACTAATACAGCCGATAAGAATATGTTTCACTGTGAGATCTTCTTGGTATGGAATGCACCTTGAGACTGGCTCTTTTTTAGTAAATGTTTGTGAGTCAATCGTGTATGGCCGATTCTACATCGCCTGATCATGGCTTGATCGAAACGTTTCTGGCTGTTCAGATGAGTAAATAGCCCAATTCATCATGTTGGTGAATATCATCGAACTGTCGCTTTCAAATCCATGTATTCTTTGTCTACGAATCAGTATACTGTGTCCGTGATATTGTGCCTATGCCATATCTGACATGTACTTGCATCCTATAATACATATACATTTCACATACATATCGATACATTGGCGATACATATCGCCTGCTGATAGCAAAGTACGAGCGTAGCGTGCAAGATCTATGGCGTTAAAGTTTGTAACTTGTGTCTAATTCCGCTTAACCCGGGGCTAGGGGCTGTATAAACTCATGTACTTGAAGATCCTCATGGTGCTCATATGAAGAGTCACAATCAAAGCGTGACTGAGATACATCATTCTCTAGGTGACGACTTCACAACGAATATCATATGGATTAAGAATACTGATCAGCGATTTTGGAACATCATGATGTCTTGCCGGTATCATTGAAAACTGTTGACCGCTTCTCTCTTGAGGAAACTAGCCTGATTGTTTTTGAAGTTAAAGCTATTATATGCAATATGAAATAGGTCTTTGGATTATGAACGCGGATATTCGTTAATGGACGACGGACCAGTCGCTTGTAATGTGCGATGTTCAATTATTCAATTGTCAAGAATATTTGTTCATTTGTCAAGAATCTGTGTTCATTTGTCAAGAACATGTAGATTCGGCTAAAATACAACAGAAACTGAATAAAGACATGTAGGAAGTCCGGGTTTCGACAAACAAAGCGAAATATCGGGATGCCCATAACATGAAGGTATCCTTCAAATATTCGAACTTTGAAAGAACAATGCTGATTCAGCGAATTAGATGATTCTTTCTTTTGTGACCAGCTTGTGAATCGAGACTCGGTCGACAATTTACCTCTATTAGGTTTCAAACAGTAAAGCATTTCAAATATCCGATAACTAATCTATGCGTGAACCTAATCTCTTGAGAATGTCAAGGTGAATTGCAGTTGATAGTACTCTCCCCCCAAAGTGCCGATGGAATGTTTTCGAATTAAAAATGTTATTTTGATCACATTGTCGGTATGCAATGATTCGTTGTATGCTGTCGCGGCCTTCAGTCTCACTCATTCTCGTAAAGGCTTTGTGGTTAAACTACGTTGTTCGGGCAAAGCTTCGTACAAATAATTCTTTAGTTTTAGGATTTTTCAACCTTAATCTCCCCCCCCCCCCGAATTACAAGCGTCTAGTCCGTGATTCATAATCCAGCCGTCGTCCATTAGAGAATATCCGCGTCCATAATCCAAAGACCTATTCCATTTTCCATATAACAGTATTAGCACCAAATTCAAAAAGACAATCATAGTACACATAAACATAGGCTTGTTTCCTGCAAGAGAGAAGCGGTCAACAGTTTTCAATGATGCCGGCAAGACATCATGATGTTCCAAAAATATCAAATCCGTATCGCTGATCAGTATTCTTAATCCGTAATATTCGTTTTAGAGTCGTTATCCAAAAAAGATGTATCTCAGTCACGCTTTGATTGTGACTGTTCATATGAGCACCATGAGGATATTGAAGTACATGTGTTCATACGGCCCCTAGCCCCGGGTTAAGCGGAATTAGACACAAGTTACGAAACGTAGCGCCATAGATCTTGCACGCTACGTTCGTATTTTGCTATCAGCATGCGATATGTATCGCCAAATTTGAGAAACTTTGAGTGGAGGCGCTTGGTGGAATAGCCCTGTTTTATAAGTTTCTGCAACAATGTTTTGTGACGTTGATTAAAATCATCACATTTAACACAGGATCTAGCAAATGCTACTAAGCGAGATATGTATACGCCATATGCAGGTCCCACTGGAATATTACTATCCAGATAGGGATAGTTTACGATGTCGAAATTGTAATCATCTCTTTTGTCATAAAGTCGACGAGAGAGAATGCCCGCTTCATTTTTGTAGAGATAGAGATCTAAATAAGATGTGCCTGTAGCTGTATATTTATTATGATTGGGAAATTTATTCTTTACATCTTGGGGTATGTTTCCATTTGAAGTAAAATATCTTTATGATATCAAATTTTTTGAAATAATTAGTATTAAAATCCATGAGATGATATATATATATATATATATATTGGCTTAGATGATGCCAATTCGACAGCCGAGGAAAACCTGAAAGAATATGTAGAAAGGATATACGGCGGAATGCAAGCGTTTTCTTCCAACTACATTGAGGAGGAAGCCTACAAAATACGAAAAAAGATGATAAAAACATGGAAAATCAATCTAAACGAAAGAAAGATGGCTTACTATAATGCTATCAGATGCCAAAAGACTGCAACCGTCTACCGAGAATTTCTAAATATGGAGACACCCTTTGTCCCACAAAAATACTGTGTGGCCATCAGCGACTCTGAACCAATGACACAACAAGAAATCAAGAAAGGACTCTCCATCAATAGACTGACAGCAGAGATTCAAATACTGGATGACAAATATGAAAGGTACGTGTCACAATATTCGCATATTGACAATGAGATGGAGAACACCATATCCAATACAAATTCCGGGCCAGTATTGCCTAAATTATTAGAGATATGGCAAAGAGATACAGGGCGCCAAGAAGAACTATCAAAGGAAATATGGTTCAAAAAAGAAGAATGGCTGAGATCGCTACCAACACGACCCCCACCACCAACCTATGCTGAGATTACACGACCAAACAATCAACGCCAGAACCGCGAACATTCCCGATCTCATACGGATAACCGACCATACACCGTACGAGAGACCAGGAATGTGGTACAACAGGCCAACTCGTCAAACCGTAATGACCAGCGGCGACATCAAAATGTGTCACAGACTGAAAATCGAACACGAGCAACTGATCGCATCACCAACAGGCCGTACACAAGGAATGGACCTCCTGTTCGTCAATTAAGCAACCATGTCAACCGACCAACAGTCCGGAACCAAACCTATGAGCCGGATCACCAGCCAAGCAGATCTATAAACAATGATAGGGACTCTGACCAGACCCCATTTTTAGAAGTACGCCGCCCCAACACACGGGGACGGCGTCAGAATCAAAACTCCAATCACCCAAGGTAATTAACTTATCAAGTTATACCCTCTCCATTGAAGAAATTGAGGTACTAAAATTAGGGCTTAAATTTACACCTACTCCGTCACAAAATCCTCTGGAACTTGAAAAGGATGTCAAAGAGTTTAGCAGAAATCTTAGACTGCGCGAATTGTACCATCAACCTGGGAATACTGCTTCGCAAGCATCACTCGTAAAGAATGGTTGTCGTAAGGAACCCCCAAAAGGTCGAGATAAATACTTGGACCAATTTCTGGAAAATCTTTCTAAACAACCGCTGGATTGTAGCGAAAATAACACTCCCAAATTCAATTTACCATCTAAACATAAAAACGCACTTAATAGGCTACGAAATAATCATGATATAATCATTAAAGAAGCAGACAAAGGCGGCGCCGTTGTAATAATGGATGTAGATTACTATCGTGATAAAATTCAAAACATGCTTCTGGAGGAGAATTATACCAAGTTACCTGAAAATCAGGATAAACAAATTTTCTCTACACTAGAATCTCTAGTACAAAAATATGATGGGATTTTATCAGCACAGGAGAAGGAATATATCACAAAATTCGAATTCAAGACTAGCAATTTTTACGGCCTACCTAAAATTCATAAATCTGAGATAATAAAAAATGCAGTTAAAAATCAAAATGCAGAATATATTTCGATCCTAAAACCAGATGACCTGACATTCAGGCCCATTGTAGCTGGGCCAGTTTGTCCCTCACACAGGCTGAGTAATCTGGTTGACATACTTCTAAAACCCTATATACAACACATTCCAAGTTATGTAAGAGATGACTTAGATTTTCTTACTCATTTGCCAGATGACATCTCACCAGATACAATTCTAGTTAGTTTTGATGTAACGGCACTTTATACGAACGTTCCACATGAACTCGGGTTGGAAGCAATACGATATTGGATTGAAAAGTATCCAGAGACATTAGATCCAAGATTTAGTAAAAATTTTGTACTGGACAGTATACGTTTTATCTTACTGAACAATACCTTTCATTTTAATGGTCAGTTTTTCTGCAGGTGCTGGGCACGGCGATGGGAACCAAAATGGCACCCACATACGCAACTCTTTGCCTGGCATTTTTAGAACAAAAACTATACAGACTAATAGATGAAAAGTATGGCCAGGAATTTGGCTTATATTTCCAAACACAATGGAAAAGATATTTGGATGATTGCTTTCTTCTCTAGAAAGAATCAACAGATGACATTCACAATATCCATAGCCTTCTTCAATCACTTCATCCAAAAATACAATTCACTATATAAACTAGTTCAACGAGTCTGCCCTTCCTAGACATCCTTTTGAGAAAAAAAGGCAACAAACTTATTACCGACATCTTTCACAAACCAACTGACACAAAACAGTACTTGCACTTCACTAGCAACCATCCTAGACACACCAAAATATACATCCCTTACAATCTAGCTAGGAGGGTTTGCACCATTGTCACGCAACCACAACTGAGAGATAGTCGATTAAAAGAACTTGAAATAGACTTAACACAAAGAGGATTTCCCAAACAAGTTATTAGGACAGGCATAGAAAAGGCGAGATCACATGACATTGTCTTTTTGAGAACTCCCAAAACTAAACTCCCTGAAAACACCATGGCATTCGTCACAACACATAACCCACACAATCCATCGGTCTTTTCAACCATTAATCAAAATTTAAATGTCTTGCTTCAAAGTCCGAAAATGAATGATGTACTTCAGAATGTTCGTCTCATCCAAAGTTTCCGACAAGCACCTAGTATCAAAAAAATGTTAACTAGAGCGGAATTCAGGGAACATTCTAACCCACCCGTAGTGAAAAAATGCGGTGACTCTCGATGTGGCACGTGCGAACATCTGATAGAAGGGCCTTCTATCACATTTGAAAATTCGGACAAGATATTTACTGTGAAACAAGATATGAACTGCGCCTCTAAAAACGTTATATATGTGATGAGGTGTAGCGGTTGTACGGCCGATTATATCGGACAAACTTTATATCTACGAGGCCGTGTTCGCGTGCATAAGCAACAGATTTCGACGTCTTCGTTAAGACATATGCGCGTTAGTAAACATATACACAGCTGTGGCAAAGGAAATTTCACCATATTTCCTTTTTATCAGATTACGGCAAGTAAATCAATTCCAAGATGGCTGGATGTCCAGGAAGCTATGTTTATAAGTAAATTTAAAAGCCGTTTGAATAGTACATGAATAATATATCTATCTATATGAAAAAAACAGGACACTTACCATGTTTTTTCCCAAAAACATACTTGGAACGTGTGAGGTTAAATCAAACACAAATCAACTTGTATGTATCATTAGACATGTGTAGTCCTATCGTGGAGGCTTAATCCCACTTACAATTGTATAGACGGACTTCATTGATTTGTACTTGCATTTATCAGATGTATTATTGTACTACTTTTCCAAGCATTACGGATTAAGATTGTATGCTTTAATCCTCCCCATTAATCTGTATATAGAAATAATTGTATCTTTCATGACGTATATTGGATACGATCACCAAGGACAATGTTATACAACACTGTACCTTATAAAACTGTTACGATCTGACATACCGTGAGTATGCTCTCTGAAGAAGCTGAATAAACAGCAGAAATGCGCATTAGAGCAATGTGAGCGTGTCGGCGTTTTCTCTATTTTCAAACAATTTATCTTCACGTTTGACCCTTTTCCTGAATTTCTACTATATATATATATATACACATGAAAAGGATAAATAATGACGGCTAAAACGAGTTTATGAAATTAAACCCATCTTTGGAGTTTAGGCGTCTCCAAGGAATGTCTTGATAGCGCAATCCAAAATTGTAACATGGACGTCAGGCTATCTTGTAGATGAAACCTTCAGCCTGTTCCCCTGACAAAATCTTACCGCCATCACGGTTAAAATCCGGCAGCTTATTCTCTGTCATACTTTGACAGAACTATATATTGTCGCAACATGATAACTCATGATGGGGAGGGTGGCATCTTTTACTGACAACACTGCTGACAATCATAAAAAAAATTATATTTGTTCACAAATGTGAAAAGTTATGACCATTCCCTAATCCTGACAAATTTCTGAGTGATTTTGAAAGGGTCCATGGCCACATCACATGACTTACTTCAAATTATGTCGAGTAATTGTAATACATTTAGGAAGGTATTCGGATTGAAACTAAACCTCAGCATTGGAGTTTGAACGATGACAGACAAATGTATTCTCATTTGATCAACCAGACCCCCTAATTTCTGAATCTCATTCATTCGCGCTGTTGAACAGATTGTAAGTATTTCTTGATAAATTCATCAGCTATATCGCCTGATCATGGTTTGATCGAAACGTTTTTGGCTGTTCAGATGAGTATAGCCAACAGTTTTTTTGAACTCGCTATATGGGATTCCAACAGGATCAATCTCATCTAGGGCTGCCTTGGCCATCCTATCAGCCTCAATATTACCTTTGGTGCCAACGTGACTAGGCAGCCAACAGAACACAATAGAGAGAGAGATTTAAGGTTTACCGTCGCATTCAGCAATATTTCAGCTATATAGCGACGATCAAACAAAATTCTAAGTATTCAACAGCTCAGTGAACTAATGCGTTAAAACAGGTACAAACATTAAAATTTGTACAACAAACCAATCCTCTTTTACTTGGCTAAAAAGATCTTCCAGCGTAGTTGCTCGATAAAATGTATCTCTTACAATCTTAAAATCTATGCAGTCTATGAGAATATGTTTCACCGTGAGATCTTCATGACAGGAAATATACCTTGGGGCCGGCTCCTGTTTTCGTAAATATTCCTGGGTTAATCGTGTCTGACCAATCCTACATCGTCTAATCATGGCCTGATCGAAACGTTTCTGACTGTTCAGATGCGTATAACCAACAGTTTTTTGAGCTCGTGAAGTTTGTTATTATCCATAGTATCCCATAAAGATTGAAATAGCTTTCTCACATAATCACAGGTAGATGGTCTGAAATCGCAGTAGGGGATTCCAACAGAATCAGCCTCTTTATTTAGCGCTGCTTTAGCCATTTTATCAGCTTTAGTATTGCCTTTCATGTCAACATGACTAGGTATCCAACAAAACACAATATCTATCTGTTTATCAAATCTAATGTCATATAATTGTAGAATTTTCAAGATGGTGAGATGAGTTGAATTTCCACTTTTAATCGCTTGAAGACATGATAGTGAATCTGAGAATATGACATATTTTTCCTCCTAGTTGACCCAATACCTTATAAAGCTGATAATAGAGCTTTTGCATCTGCAGTGAATATGAAACTTTTACCTGGTAGACGATAGGTTTTAGTTTTGGAACTAAAGGCAGTAGCACACGCTACTCTCTCACCATCTTTAGAGCCATCTGTATAAATAGCCTGATGTGATCTGTATTTCTCTCTCAGTAGACCAAATTCTTGTGAATACACGAGCTGGCTCGTGTCTGCCTTTTTATATTTCGTCAGTGGAATATCTACTTCTGGTTTTGCTAACTGCCATGGTGGAGTTGGGAAGAGCTCATTAGGTAAAATTTGACTAACTTTAATACCAGCTGCTACAATGTGTGGTTTCATACAGATTCCAAGAGGTGGAATAATCGAGGGTTTCTTTAGATAGAAATCTGCGTACTGAGGGTTGAAAACACAGTTATACGCAGGATTTGAGTGCTTCGACCGCAATTTGTAATATATTGCAGCGATAGTTTAATTCTATGATTTTTTTTTCTTTGATAGGCATTTAGAAGTCGGCGTATGGCATTAGCTAATGGCATTAGCTTTGAAAAAGTTGGAAATATCTCCAACGAAACGTCAGCTCTACAGCAATAAAGAAGTTGTTATCCATAGAATAGCCCTGTGTTAATTCTACGAAGTTCTAAAGGAAATTTATCTGCTTCGACATAAAACTTTCTTTAGGTGATGTTCTGAACGTACCGAGGCAAAGTCTTAGTCCTTGATGGGAAATAGGAGCTAAGTTTGACTTGCTTGCACCATTGTAAACAATAGAACCATAATCAAGTGGTCGATATAAACGGAGAAGAGTTTGCTGATCTCCTCCCCACTTATAGCTGGCAACTACTTCAGCAAATCTAGAGCTTTCGTGCATTTGGCTTTCAAACAGTTTATATGCGATTTGAATGTTAGTCGTTGGTCAAACAATATGCCTAGGAATTTGACCCCTTTTACCACTTTGATTTCAGTTCCATCTAATGTAAGTACTGGATCTTTGTGCTGAAATATTTCTGCAAAAGTGTATACAATTTGTCTTAGCTCTGGAGAATTTGAAGCCATTTTCTAGACACCATTTCTGGATTAATATATTGTTGACGTCATCTTCAGCATAGATATAAGATGATTTCCAAACGAATACTGGGCACATCGATATTTGATGTTGAAAGCGGGGGGAAAAATATTAAGTTGTATCTGTTTGAATACCTACATTTTCGAAGAATCAAACACTATACATCAGAGTTGCTATTGCTGCTGCATGGTAGGTGCGTGGGGGGGGTGGTGGAAGAAGGTGAAGTAAAATCATACAAGACCAAGTTTTTTTTCTGCCCATTGCCACTCGCCTATGATGACATCAAGAGGAGCGTTCCTTTCTTGTGGGCTTGTCAATTGTGAGCGGACATCCTGTGTTGGGACTAGCTGAATACACATAACTGGTAATAAAGCGTCTGGTACCGTGTTTCCGCTTTCCTGTGCGCCGATAAACGCTTGAATCTGTTGTTGATTACCGTATCAGTGCTACGCATTTCAGCAAGCTAGCAACTTAATATGATGTGACTTCCTTCATTGAGATTGTTTCCTTGTCATTGACTTCAGCTTGATCATCTAAGTATCCGATCGTATCTGACAGTTCATATATTGATCAGAAGAGACACTTCCTGTTTAAATACTCAAGTTTCTTTCCCGGTAAGTTTAATCACATTTGATACTAACTCAACATTACAGACCGTATGATGAATGAGCGTTTCGTTAATACGGTCAGAACGCGAACGCTCTGTGGAAACTATTCCTGTTTTCCGTTCTAGGTTGCTGGTCAGGGCAGCTTGACTGGACATTCATTACGCATCCCAAGGCCCAAATGCGGTCGTTATAGATCTTTCCGGTCAATCACCTCGAAATCTCATAACAGGAATTAAATGTACAATTCAATTCAATTTACTGTACGCTACATCCACGACGTATTCCCTCGGAAAATTAGCCCTCCTCATACAATTCACCCCTCAATGCCCCCTCCCCCTCCCTCCAGAAGGAGAGAGGGGAAATTGCCCTGCAACCGTCTAAGAGTCGTCCTTCATAATGAGTTTTCGCATCAATAATCAAAATACTCATTTTATGTAACACAATTACAACCTGAATTTACAGTAGGCGAACAAAAATTGAATTCTAACCTTCTGTGTTATGCGTGTCGTGTGCAAATACATGTTATAAATAGGGTAAACTTTCACATAGCAACGGGTTTTGCAAGAATACAAAATACTGCCTCGTGAAACAGCTGTTCACGGTTGAGGGAGAGTGCGTTTACCTCCCCCGCAATAACACAGTAACATTCTTTCCGTGATACACTGAATGAGTGCAAATTACAACACATATAAGGGAAGTGGGAAGAGGTGCCGACATACTGACTGCGTCACATGACTTCACAGGATAGTCTTCTGGTTAACCTATTCTAAAGCACATACCAAGAATCAAACGATTCGTGATATGTGTTGTACCTCAGGTACGCTTTTATTGTACCTGTTCAGGTGGCAACTTGGATGATATGACCACACGGCCCCTAGCACCGGCATAAGCGATATTAGATACAAATCTAGAGAGCTATGATGGAAATGCTCTCACAACTCGTATACTGGTAATTGGTGAGCTGTTTCGCTGTGACAACTCGGACATTGGAGATTGGTGAGCTGTATCGTCGTCAGATGTAAAAGACGGCATATAACACAAAAGACTAGTCTGTAAGGCCCGATGTCCACCCAGCATCAACTTCCCACAAATGCCAACATATATCAAAGAACAAAAGGTCTGTACAGGGGGCGGGCACTCGATATCTGAACCATTCCCTTTCCAGCCCTAAACTGTCCGCTAGTCTGTATGAGAAAAAAAAATAATATAACTTCGTTCTTCTCAGCCCGTCGCCCACAAATGCAGACAAACGCGAGCCCGCTCGTGTTGGAAATGTCACTGTCCTGGTACCATATCCATGGCAAGCACGTGACATGTAGGTCAACTTCTATACACGTTGGAGAACACCACCTCCAGCTCATTAGTTCTCATATTTCTGTGGTTAATCTTGGGCAAGAAATATGTATAAAAAAATCAATAAAATATTTTATTTCTCTGCACTGACCGAATGAGTTGTTTTGCACGATATATGTTTATGGCAAGCCAGGCAACACTGCTTGTATTTGCGGCAGGGGTAAAATGTACCAGCCGCGCTCAGAGAGAATCAGTTTTGCGCATTTGTTGATTATTTCTACATTCAAATATATCTCCTGGTTAGAATTGGATTCAAAACCTTCGTATCGGCATTTGTTGTGGAATAATTTACCGCTGGGACGTCTTTCATCCCGAGTCAAAACCCCGAGATTGCGCAATCGAGGGGTTTTGACGAGGGATGAAAGACGTCCCAGCGGTAAAATATTACACAACAAATACATCTATGTCGGTTGTGAACCCTTAAACAAACCTAATAAACAAAAACTAATAATTCCTGGTCAGGGAACAGTTACCAATTATAAAGAATTTTGGAATCGCTTGTGTCCAAGGGCGAAGCCAGCGTACACTATATCGCATATGTGTACATGTCGCATATATCAAGGGAGCATAATAAAGTATCCAGCATATCATATTTGTTATGTTGGTCGCTATCGTTGCAGGTAATACGACTTCAGTCGTCCGATTTTAAGAATAGTTCTGGTTGAATCCCCAAATTACAACACATATAAGGGAAGTGGGAAGAGGTGCCGACATACTGACTGCGTCACATGACTTCACAGAATAGTCTTCTGGTTAACCTATTCTAAAACACATACCAAGAATCTAACGATTTGTGATATGTGTTGTATCTCAGGTACGCTTTTATTGTACCTGTTCATGTGGCAACCTGGATGATATGACCACACGGCCCCTAGCACCGGCATAAGCGGTATTAGATACAAATCTAGAGAGCTATGATGGAAATGCTCTGACAACTCGTATACTGGTAATTGGTGAGCTGTTTCGCTGTGACAACTCGTACATTGGAGATTGGTGAGCTGTATCGTCATCAGATGTAAATGCCGGCATTTAACACAAAAGACTAGTCTGTAATGCCCGATGTCGACCCAGCATATCGTAGCGGAGAATAAAAGGATCCCATATAGCTTGATCATGGGATGAACATTCCCACTCGAGAGGAATGAATCCCAACCGAGCCGCCGGTAGGGATATATTTTCCGTCTCTCGAGTGGAAATTTTCATTCCTTGATCAAATTAATATGGGATTCTTGTTTCCATATAATTTATATCATTACTTGATCAATATTTTATTAACAATATCTACGAGACACTGAGAGAAACGTTACTGGAGCGTATCATGTCTGCAGCTCGTGCCCAGCGTCGTAACTGGCCACCTGCGTCGCACGCGCTCACCCAACATAAGTATGTGTGATGAATTATCGGAGTATCATATGAGAAGCATTTTTATGATCTTCGGGCATAATAAAGAACTGATGTACGTTTTGCGTCTACTGTCATGGGTACTAAAACTGATTGCATCGGAGGCCTTCTCTTCGTGTTTAAATTTGCTCTTGATTTCTTGTGTGAACTTTACTCCTTCTCAGTTACCAAAAGTTGCTCTAGTTCAGAGAATAATTATCTTGTGAGATTAATGAAAGTTCTAGTAAACTATAGAACTGTTTACTATCCACCCGGCAGGGGGCAACAAGAGACAAATGCATTGTACATAATCGCAGTACATGCCACATACAAAAACCCAGAGTATATTGCAGGCCCGATTTACCTGGGTCTCGAAAATTGAACGTTTTCAATGCTTCAATGCTTATTCAACGCACAAGGGCTCGTTAGCGTTGTTAATTTGTGCATTGGGTTTCACTGGAGGAAGGGGGTCGATGAAGTTAGGATAGAGAGAAGACCGGACGACCACATCGCGTCCATTTCCCACTCCGATAACAAACAACTTGCTTCATTATGCTTATAATGTTCTCTTCGAAAATCAAATCAACATGTCAGGAAATGGTTAAACTGCATTTTTTTTCACATGGGACTTTTCCTGCTTCAAAAATTACTTAAGTTACGAATAACCATATCATAGCCCGGATATATACTGCATAAATACCAATTTGCTACTGAGCGAAATTTGTCAGTCCTCTCGAATCCACTGAGGGACAATATCTGGGCTATTAGTTGCCCATGTGACTGCTGTGTTCGGCGTACCCGTTTACCTTGAAAGTATTAAGGCAAACAACCTTAAATTCGACTGTTGTTCCTTTGTTCCTTGTCAGCGTTATCAATGATTTCTGATGACGTCTGACAGTTCATATCTTTATTATTTGAGACACTTCCTGTCTACATACACCCACGTTAATTTTTCCCGCCAGAATAATCACATCACATAATGATCGAGATCGATTCAGATTGAGTCTGAAAATCTTCTTTTCGTTTTTTTAAATATAGGTGTTGTTTGATGATCCTGCAAATAAACTCGTATGATAGTGTTATTAGTATAGGTAAGTAAACAAATACGGAAGTGGTGTTTTAGATGCTATCATATCGTGGCATAATTTTTTGTCTCATGTAAAATTTTAATGTTTTGGTTGTAGATATACATTAGCATGGTCACATAGATCTAGTATACTTTTGGATTCTGATTTTTGTAATGGCGTTTAATGCATTCAGAGAGTGGCGACACACAACTCAGCAAATGGGGCTGCTTTCTTTTATCCATTATGGTAACTAAATTATGGCTAGTAGCTAACTTGAGTAGACATGCATATTGTCAGGTAACATGAATCCTTTGTTTCAATTCTGCAGATCAACGAATCAGGAAATGGTTAAACTGCATTTTTTTTACATGGGACCTTTCCTGCTTCGAAAATTACTTAAGTTACGAATAACCACATCATAGCCTGGATATATATTGTATAAATAACAATTTGCTACTGAGAGAAATTTGTCAGGCCTCTCGAATTGCCCCACTGATGCACAATATCTGGGCTGCAAGTTGCCCATATGACTGCTGTGTTCGGCGTGCCCGTTTACCTTGAAGTAGCAAGGCAAATGATTAGTTCATTCTAGCCTTAAATTCGACTGTTGTTCCTTTGCCAAAGACTGCAGCTTTATCAATGAGTTTCTGATCACGTCTGACAATTCATATCTTTATTATTTGAGACACTTCCTGTCTACATACGCCCACGTTAATTTTCCCCGCCAGGATAATCACATCACATATGATAATAGATGAAGCACTAAAAGGCTCATATCTGCATGAAATTTAGATATCTTGTTCAAATATGTCTCCTGGTAACTCGTCTCTAAATCTGAGAAGAGGATTTCAGGGAATGAACTCAGACCCGTCTATATATGCAATCGTGGTCATGAATGATTTTTTCGGCATCAATATTTAAAATGCATATCTCTTCATGTGACACGGGTGTCAGATAGGTATAAATTTAAAACTGAAATAATACAAGCTAATGTCTGACGAGACAATATTTTTCAAATATAGAGTCATCTCAAAGCACTAATATCATCTGTAGAATAACTGACAAAAAAGAATATATTATCTGAATAGCGCATATTATATTTGTTGGAACATTATCACCGTCGCAAGGAGAACAATTTCAGAAGTCGCATGCAAGCCTTGACCTTCGTTTATGCTTATATCCCAAAATGTGGAAGAGGCCATTCATATCATGGCCGACGCCCACGCTGTGTTTCTGCGGCCGAAGGGACTGGGTCTCCAAAATAGTGCATCAGCAAGGCTTCTTCGCGAAACAAGTTGTTTCAAATTTGCTATTGGTACAGTGCGTAAATATTTCCCGTTCCAGTTACCTAAATTTCCTTAATCGGAGAAAGCTTATCTTGAGAGATTATGAGAACAGAACGAAGGCAAATGATTGTGTGAAATAGTAGGTTAAGGGCCATTCCCATACGGATTTCGCAGCCCATCAACACAAATGCTTTATTTGGATTTTATTATACATTTCTTTCTTCAATAGATGTCGTTATAAGCGGGCCGTTTCAGAAATCTGTTCCTGTAACAGTGCTTGGAGTGAATATCAGATTACCGGATGGCAGGCTACGTCCTATTTCGCGTGAAGATCAAGTAAGCAATTTCTTGTTGGAGACAGGGTAGTTCGTTGGTATTCTTGTGTCTGAACGTTCTGTTTACAGGATCACTGTCAATTTGGCGGGAGATTTGGCTTAATGTCACACTCAAGGTTGTTTCACTCAGTGACAGTCAGTTTGGTTGGTGGACGAAGCCGGAGTACCGGAGAGAACCACCGCCCGTCGGCAAGTAACTGACAAATTTTCACACATGGACCAGCTGGGCTCAAACACGTGCCGGTTCAGCGGTGTGAGACTAGCGGTTTGGGTCGTTGTGTTAGTAAGTTTTTGTCATCCGCAGGCTGCTTTTGGTCTGGCTCGTACATGATCATCAGTGATGTGTCGGTAGATCTGAAATAGAACAGAAGAGGGTTTGTAATTTTTGCGGTTCTCCATCTCGCAAAATTTGCGCTTCTCTATCTCCAAGTACGGAGAGAGAGTTTTCTGTTTCATGTAAAATGTTAATGTTTTGATTGTAGATTACATTAGCATGGTCAAATAGATCTAGTCAACTTTTGGATTCTGATTTTTTTAATAGAGATTAATGCACTCAAAGCGTCGCGACACACAACTCAGCAAATGTGTCTGTTTTCTTTTATCCATTATGGTGAAAAAATATGGCTATTAGCTCACTTAGTAGACAGACATATTGTCAGGTAACATGAACCCTTTAAGTCTCAATTCCGGGGTAACGAAAGCTTATCCTCTGTTGATGATGTTGAGGTGTTTCGATCCGTCTATGTAGATATTCAGGCTATTTCGCCAGTCTGTGTCGAGGTGTTACATATTCAATGTAGTATGGACTTTCCTTTTCACCGATGCTACCACCGAGTCCTCCGTTTTATGGTAGTAAGACTTTTACCAGCAAATGATACCCGGTTTGCGAAATATAAAGTAATCGTACGTTCATCTAGCTTGGAGGCATACTGGAACTTTACAATTCCCCAGGTTATATTGCAGGCGCGAAAGATCTAGGTTCCGATAATGGAAAAATATGAACATTCTTTGTTTGTTCATCATAACCGATCACGTACCTCTACAATAAGACTACAGCCGGAGAGGATCAACCGAGATTCACCTAAAATATCAACCGTAACCTCGACTGTTTGAACCAAAGTCCCTGGTTGAAGGAATATCGTATCACTCGCGAGTGCGAGTCCCTTGTCCAATTAAATCAGAGAATTATATATATATATATACTACATGACGAGTACTTTATGTACTACTATGACGTATGTGGCGTAGTACATATCGCACATAACTTTGTATCCATGTTTATTATAACATAATCAATATTTCATGAAAGTAATGATGATCTGTAATAAACCTTGTGGGTATGGGCAATTCCACACATTGCTAGCATCGTAGATATTCTTGGATAAATCACTCTATCTGAAAATCACTGTGTAGATTACCCATAAAAATGGTATCCCCTGTAATTGCTACAATGCAACGACGTCCTCTAGCTTAAATCAATGAAAACATAAAAAAGAAAGTCCGCTTATAGAATTTTATTACGTTTTATGCCCTTTGGCTGTTTCATGTTGCGTGAAAAATAAACACATTATAATCTAATGGTTTTAACGTCTATATGGCGATCAAAAGAGATGTCACCTTTCAGGAACTATCCTTATTATACATCCCCATCAGCTTCCAAGCACCAGTGGCATGGATATAATTCGTGAAAGAAGCCACCCGTGTGCGAAGGAACACCGATCTTCAAAGAATTTCAGAGGACATACTTTATTAATTCCTCCACCAATACTCGATGAGACAATGCATGACCATCAATACACGAATGTCCAACAAGCGAACATCCTCTTGATCGGCAATGGATGGATGTTTAAAGAAAAATGTGGCCTCCAAGCGCTGGAACTGCGGCGTAACTTTCCAGGCTCAATTCTGTGTAGAACTTGTAACGCGGTTTGAACCTAGTCTTTAATGATCCATATACATCGAAGCAGGAAATTCACAACACTGTCCAAATGGTTGGTACGTTATATATTTACAGATACTAGACGTTTCGGCAAAAGTTACATGTTGCCTTCTACAGTAGCAAATGGTCTTGAGTCACAAACTCGAGTTCTTTTTATTACCAGTAATGGATTAAGACAGTTCACTAAAAACACTAAAAACAGTTCATGATAGAAGCTAGAGTCTATATAGGACAAACAACTAGGACTGAATACAGCGACGCTAACTACAATAAAGCCGCTAAATAAATTATTCTAATCACACTGGCTGGTCATTGTTTTTTCCGGTTCTGTCCCGTACGTCTCGCTTGTTGATTCCTTGGGGATAAAAACTACGAAGTTCGTACTGCCAAAACAGTTCCCGTGCTTCCCTGCTTGTTTTGTTTTTATTTTTGACAATTTCAATGGCCTGTAGGGTTAGATTGTCATAACCACAGCCACTATCCTGAAAATGTTTGCCTAGAAGAGTATCCCTCTGTGGATCTCAGCGCGGTGACCGGCGTATCGGGTTTTGAGCTTATTACCGGTCTCTCCGACATACTGGAGTTTGCACTTTTTACAAGTTATGAGATAAATGACATTTTCGGAAACACAAGTAACATTTTCACGAATGACATATTTCCGACCAGTGACAGAACTGACAAAGCATGTATCTTCTTTAAGAGCCTGGCACGTCACACCACGGGAATAGTGCTGTTTGAAACAGCCCGAAACGTTGCTATCAGTAGGCTGTAAATTAACTGGTTTAACTTTAGCCTTGACGAGTAGCTTTTTGAGACTGGGTGGCTGCCGAAAAACGACTTTTGGCGCATTCGGTAAAAGTTTCTTAAATTCAGGCGACAGGTGCAAAACTGATAGATGTTTTTCAATAATTTTACTTAAAGGTGGAAGGAATGGATTTCTGGTAACCACAAGTGGCGCTTTGAAGTCTTGCCGTGATTTTGGATGTGAATCACGATGATTGATTACCTGGCCTCTGGTTTTGTTTTTCGCTTCAGAGATCTGTTTTTTCACTATAGTAGGTGGATAACCTCTATCGATCAACTTGGTTTCCAAATCAGTAAGATGTCTATCTGCGTCTGACTGTGAGGAGCAAATACGTTCAATACGCAGAGCCTGGCTGAAAGGAATACTGTTTTTACAATGCGGGGGGTGGTATGAATCATACCGGAGATACATTTGCTGATCAGTTGGTTTGACGAATAAATCACTTTTGATTGATCCATGTTTTAGGTACAAGGTCGTGTCTAAAAAATTAAGACTGGTATCACTGTACTCATAGGTAAACTCAAGTACCCCTGGATATAAACCATTAAGGAACTCCATGAATTTCTTGAAAGCTGGGTTACCATGTTCCCATAAACCCCATACGTCATCGATATATCTAAGCCAGACTTTTGGTAACACAGGACATTCTTTCTCCATTCTTATTTCAACTTCACCCATGCCGAGGCATGCATACGCTGGAGACATTTTAGGGCCGATACACGTACCGTGAATTTGACTATAAATGTTTGATTTGAATTCAAAACTGTTGGCCTCCAGACATATTTTAACGCACTCAACTAGATTATCAGTGGAGGGTTGGAGATTAACTCCTGACCTCCCATCTAAGGCTCTCTTAACAACTTTAATACCTAGATGCTGAGGCATACTAGGGTACATAGCCTTTACGTCTATGGAAAACATGGCTGTTTCTGGAGGGAGATTACCTTGGTTGTTAATGTCACTAATTTTCTCCAGTAAGTGAGATGTGTCCCGTATGTACGATTTAAGCTGTTTCATGGATGGATTGATGTGAAAGTCAGCAAATTCAGACAATCGTTCAATGACTGAGCCATTTCCCGAAATAACCGGTCTAATGGGTACATTCCATTTTACATCAACGTTAGGGTTGTGTGTTTTAGGCAAAGTGTAAAATCTGGAGAGCCGAGGATTCTCAGGTACAAGATAGTCAGCCGTTTTTTTGTCAATATCACCTTCTGACAACATTTTTTGTACAACTGTAGTAATGCGTTTGACATGTTCATCGGTAGGATCACTAGTTTCAAGTTTGTAAAATTTTGCGTTTTTCAGTTCTTCCTCTGCTTTAAGCACATATCGGTTGGATTGTTGTATAACAAAAGCTGAGCCTTTATCTTCGGGTTTGATGGTCACATTAACATCACGGCTCAAAGACCGAAGTGTCCGTTTTTCTTCTAGAGATAAATTTTGCTTCACATATTGAGGAGGTACATGTTGTTGAACTTCTGTTTGAATAGCTGAAATGAAAGTATCAAGATGGGTGTTTCTGCCTTGTTTAGGGGTCCATGTGCTCGGGGGCTTAAACTTGTCTTGAGTAGTTACGTGATCAGCGGCCATAATACTGTCTCCTTCTGCGTCGTGAAAATTGTCCAAAAGTCTTAGTCTCCGATAAAAACTATCAAGGTCCTTCTGGAGGTCTAGCCAATCAAGTCTGTTAGGTGTTGGGCAAAACTTAATCCCTTTGTTAAATAGGGATTTTTCAGAATTAGTCAGTTCTCGGTCCGTGAGATTAATATACCCTGATGCTGTGGTGTCATTTTCAGTAATATTAGCGGAGAATTTCTTCCGTTTCTGATTCCAAATGTCTTGTTTTATCCATCTTCTATTTTTTCTGTGCTTTGGCTGCGTACGGCGGCTGTCATCATCAAAGGCACTCCATAGTAGGTCTGAAATACTGGCCCATTTTGAAAGTTTTTTATCCAACAGTTTTTAACTTACTGCGGATGCATGTATGTCAAGCTTCTGTTTCAAGTCCTCGACCGCTGTTGTTTCTGTAATTTGCTGTATTTCGGTCCACAAATCGTGAATCTGTTTACCCAGTTGTCGGCCTTTGCTTTGAAGGCCTAGTTTGGTTTGTTTTATCAAATCCAGGGAAGCCTTTCGGAGGGTATCGTTCCATCGTACCTTCCTGTCATCTGGAAGATCTGTACTGGGAGGTTTAACTATCCGGAAACCTTTAGGGATTGCTCTCGCTAAAAAGCATCTCCTTAGGAAATCCACATGGCTCTGGTTGTTGGTATACTTGTATATATATATATACAAAACTAAAATTAATAGCATGTCGTATCTGGTCCACCGTGAATATGTATTTTGACTTAAATACATAAAATTATTTTTTTCTAAAAAAAATATGTATATATTTAACAAAGATGCGACGGTATAACTTTACAAGACGTACTAAAGCTGTACATGAGAAATGCAGAAAATCAAACATTTTCAACTGACCCCGACTAGGATCGAACCCACAATCTTACCTTCTGCTGTACTGGCCACCGTCTATGCCTTTACCCACTGCACCACCGATTTGCTGGCCGAATCTCCGTTCAGAATTTCTAGTCTTTACTATTCCTTTAGTTTCATATATAGGTCAACCGGACTCTGTGGAATGCCGGACTCTGGGGACTTCCATAGCTGTGGAGGCGCCCATAGTCCGCCAGATGCCATGGTCCGGACCCTATATATATGAGAAGGGACGTTCCTGTCTAGATTTCAGTGACCCGGACTCCAACGATACCAGGACCCTGGTTTCTGCTGATAGGGGGACAATTGTTTCCGAGGGAGGACTTGGTCCCCGGATCCTCATATCTGGCGGACCACGGTTGCTTCCACACCGGCTCTATCGTTTATTTATAACGAGTATATCTTTGGCCGGGGTCGGAGTTTCTTTCTGACTTTTTACCTTTGGCTTCTGCCAGCACATCGTCCATGGCAAATGACCAGTCCAACTCGTCTGATGACCGCTTTTTCTCTGTAAGCACCTGATGCACATCCGCCACGGCGTTTTCCAATGCCGACCACAGAAAAGGGTGGAGGATAAAATGCACTGTACCTCCATCTAGCCTAGCCAATTGAGCGAAGAATGGGCCGCATCGAACGTACACATCGTGAAACAAGTGGATGAGATCGCCGTCCAGTTCACCAGACAATACCTGTTTGAATTTGGTTCAAACCTCTCGGGACAGACTCAAACCTCCCGGGATAGACGAATGTGAGGCGGTCGCGGTTGTGCAGGGCCCGCATCACAGATGTCTCCCTACTCCATGATATCGACCGTATCCTCATAGATGTACGGAAATACCTCGGGGTCAAACTGAGAAATTACAAGCGTCGGGTCCGGCATTCATAATTCAGCCGTCGTCCATTAGAGAATATCCGCGTCCATAATCCAAAGACCTATTCCATATTCCATATAACAGTATTAGCACCAAATTCAAGAAGACAATCATCGTATACATAAACATAGGCGTGTGTCCTGCAAGAGAGAAGCGATCAACAGTTTTCAATGATGCCGGCAAGACATCATGATGTTCCAAAAAAATCAAATCCGTATCGCTGATCAGTATTCTTAATCCATAATATTCGTTGTAAAGTCGTCATCTAAAGAATGATGTATCTCAGTCAAGCTTTGATTGTGACTGTTCATATGAGTACCATGAGGATCTTGAAGTACATGGGTTCATACGGCCCCTAGTCACGGGTTAAGCGGAATTAGACACAAGTTACGAAACGTAACGCCACAGATCTTGCACGCTACGCTTGTATTTTGCTAACTCCTATATTATATTCTCCGTCATGATCAGGACATGAATGGCACAAGAGTGACTCTCCCTCGTATTTATAGGGAGGAAAAGTCCATGAAATGAGATCAAAGGATCGGGCGTTCGATCATTTTAGTCATGTAAACTCGTGACGTTCGTCGGCATCTCCATCTGCCAATTGGTGTTGGGGCGTCCTTGTCGGACCCATTCCAAAGCATCCAAAATCTCCAGTTGGGCCAGTGCCGTATCCAGGGACGCGCGATCCGTAATGATGAAGGGCTGGTCTTACACGAGGGTATTACGATTGGAGTAAAAGTACCGGAGCTGGTCCGTTTCGTTATGCCGTAATAAATAGCCGATAAATAATAATAATAATAATCAATAGATTTAACTTGAAGGCCGTGCCTTGGTCCTCAAAAATGGTATAGGCGTAGTGGGGTAGGCTGGTGTTATCATCTAACCGGAAATTGTACAGGTCTAATATAGGGCGATGTCGGTGAAACAGTACCGGATGGCAGGCCAACGGTGTTGGTACATCACACTCATAGCCTTCTGTATCGGTAACACCACAGCGGGCGGTTAGTCAGGATCTGTGCTAAAGTTGCCCTCCTCAGTGGGGACTGGATTCCTGTCGAGCGGTTGCGGTACCTTTCACATCGCATGCTTTAAGATAAGTATAGACATAAAAAATCGGCTCTATTTATTAGCCTTCAATATGGTGCATCGTGGGAGAGCAACATGAAACGTTATTTCCATATTATCCGTGAATATCTGGTGCCGGGGTCGAAGTTCCTTTCCGGATGCTTTCATTTGGGTTCTGACGCCGTACCGGCCTCCGTTGTATGGATGCGATTGTCACTTTGTTGACTGGGCATATCCGGGTAATCTATGGCGTAACCGTCCTCCGATGATATGATGGAATGCGGATGTTAACTTTCGTCAAGACATCTTTGTACTACAAGCGTCTATTCCGTCATTCAATATTCAGCCGTTGTTCATTAACCCTACCTGGCCTGGGGGGGGGGGCGAAATGCCCCCCCCCCCCTACCAAACGTTCTGCGCTATCTCCAGATGGACAGCTGAAACTCCGTGACTTTATACATGTAGCTTATCATATTGGGGTCATTTTGAGCCTATTTGCATAACCCCTCCCGAGCAGAGGATCATGCGAAAATTCAAGATGGCGGCCACGTGAAAAGTGATGTTTTTGTCATATTTCTTCAAAATTTCTGCTTTTCCCCGATGAAAAGCAAGCAAAAACTATTTTATTTCACATCACATTACTATTTACTAATTTATCATGCAGTTTTTGCGGAGAAATTGCATAAATAAAAATTTCGGAAAATCTGACTGAAAAATCTACCAAAAAATGCCGTTTTTGAAAATGACCTCACTGTGATGCCACAAAGCGGCCATCTTGGATTTTTTTACATTTTCTGATAGAGCTTGACCCAAGGGTATAGTGTGGTAAGTTTCAGCCCTTTAGCTCAAGGGGTAAGAAAAATAATTAGGGGCGGGGGTGCATTTCGGCCTCCCCCCCCCCCAGGCCACAACAGGTCCCAAAAAGCCCAGGGCAGATAGGGTTAAAGAATTTCCGCTTCCATAATAAGAGACCTAATTCATATAATAACATTAGCACCAAATTAAAAGGATAAATCATAGTATACATAAAACAAAGCTAATTTCCTGCAGGACAGAAGCGGTCAACAGTTTTCAATGATTCCAGCGAGACATCATGATGTTCCAAAAATATCAAATCCGTATCACCGATGTGTTCTTAATCCAAATGATATACGTTGTAAAGTCGTTATCTAAAGTATGTTGTATCTCAATCACGCTTTGATTGTGACTGTTCATATGAACACTATGAGGATCTTGAAAAACGTAAGTTCATACGGCCCCTAGCCCCGGTTAAACGGAATTAGACACATGTTACGAAACGTATCCCCAAAGATCTTGGACGCTACGCTCGTATTTTTTGCTATCAGCATGCGATATGTATCGCCAAATTTGAGAAACTTTGAGTGGAGACGCTTGATGATATAGCCCTGTTTTACACGTGTCTGAAATAATGTATTGTGAATTTGATTATAATCGTCACATTTAACACAGGATCTAGCAAATGCCACAAGGCGAGATATGTATACGCCATGTGCAGGTACCTCTGGTATAGGGGTAGTTTACGATGTCGAAATTGTAATCATCTCTTTTGTCGTAAAGTCGACGAGAGAGAAGGCCCGCTTCATGTTTATAGAGATATAGGTCTGTATAAGATGTGCCGCTAGAGCCATCTGTAATTTCCTTCAAATTCAGTGAAGCTTGATATATATCCTTCTCTGCGTCATTTATAAAGCGATTATCCACAGCAAGAAGATCGTCTATATAACGTTTGGTGAATGAGAAGAAACGGGCTTGAAATAATCTGCTTTTGAAAGCGTCTGCATATAGTCGTATTCATAAGAGAACAGATATAGGTCAGTCAAAAGGGGTGCACAATTAGTAGTCATTGGAATACCTATCTGCTGTTGATATATTGTGTTGCCAAATTACACATAGATATTATTGATGAGAAATTCGAGCAACTCTAAACAAAGAAACATCAAATGAATGATATCCCTTGTATGTAGTATAGCTAAAGAATTTTTATGGCTTCTGGCATTAATATATCGGCGATCAGTTTTTTTTAACACCGATAGTATTAATGAACTAAGACAGACAATAAGGTCCTGATGAAGGATTGTAGTATAGAGAGTCGAGAAATCCCATGTGGATACATGTCTGTACTGTAAGTACGCATGAGTTTTTCAATATCCACATGCATTCATTGTAGGCAGTTGGCCAGATGTGAAAAAGTGGTTTAGTTTAGCTTTTCGTTACCGCACTTTTTCCTGCATACCTGAAACCGTTTCTAATTTGTAGAGGGTGCACACATTCTGACCAGTTGTCAGCTTGCAAGTATGTGCGTTGCATTTCAGGGCGTTAATTAATCTAGGCACTCTCTCGATGACTTCGAAATGGATCGAGAAATTTCTCGGCTGAAACCGGGACCAGTTCTCCCGGTTTTCTCCCGGTTCTATCTCGATCGAAACGTCCCGGTTTTCGAGATGGATATGAAACTCAGCGATAATCTCGAAGGGGGTCCCGGTTTGCATATATTCGTGTTTGTTTGCCATTAAATTGTAGTTTCTCAGGCGATGAGAGTTGTGCCGATACCATATTTTGGGGCGTTCGTCATATACGCATATTGCAGTCTAAAATAGAATCCCGACAACGATTTTTTAAGGATGCCTTCCATGTTATTCAAAGTTTAATCGGTATTTCAATGATTTGAAGTTTCCTGAATCCAATTGAAAGAAAACATTTCATTTATCAATATGAAGTATAAACATAAAATTTTATGATCTTCTCTCACATCGATAATTGATTGTATAGCGTGTATATAATATTCGACGCGGAATAAATGACACATCAACTGGATAATAACGATATGGAATCATGCGATAATTCTTGTCCCGTAAATTTATTTTAAAACGTAACATGGATCGTTTTAACCGAAAAATTGAAAATGAAGTGTTTGACCGGTGTATTTTCGTAGGCGTGTAAAGTTTATTTTCATTTTGTATTCATTGCAGATTCCATTTTACTGATAATTACGCTCTTGTGATTTAGTCCAAGTAAGGCAATTATATCAACAAATTTATTTCTCATAAAAGCTTGCCTGTTAGATGTTAGCGGAAATATTGACAGTCAGAACTAGAGGTGCTGACAATTCACACCACAGTCGGTCTGTCCGTCGACAACAGAGAACAGAGGGGTGAATTAATTGAAAGTAAAACTGGGGAAGGACAATTTTTGCAGGTATTCACGTTCTATTATTTATTGTTAGTTTCACATTTCTACCAAATTAACCAAACAATAAAGTAATTAACGCCCAATTCAGAGTTCAATCAGGGTTTATATCATTTTACTATCAACAATACCGCGTTTTATGTGCGTGAAAAGCTGATAGGGAATGCCCAAACACTTCGATCACGCGTTTATGTTTATACCTTCCTGTTTCAAATGAATTACAAACCTCTCCTGCAGTGGTCTTCAAGGCCACTGTATTTCTGACTACCGGAGAAATCTTTGACGAAACGTGGTCCAATTTTCAAGTCAAGATCCTATCAAATACGTATATTTAATAAAAATCTCCCATTCTGATATACTTTCAGAAGAACATGTGACATTTATTCTAGACTTGTAGAATTTATTCCAATGCGCACTTTCTGGACGCATCTCATAAAATGATTCAAATTCTAAAAACCGGTTCGAAATCAGTTACACTGAATAATAATATTGAGCCAAACTATGCAATTCAGTTATTTTTTGTCTTTCCATACATAACGTGCAGTGAAGTTGCGCAGTCAGAGAAAGTGTGCGACCAGAGATCTCTAGATGGAATAACAAAATACTGTTAAATGAATCATGTGTAATGTAATTCATTATCCGTGGCTTAATGCAAATGTACTCTCCGATATTAGCCTCGCTGCCACAGAGTAGTATATATAGAGCGAGCATACACCGAATGGTTCAAACCTTCATTTGAAGGAATCTCGATTCCACTCTTGAAGCAAGTCGATTTATTTCGAGGGGCATCGAGATGGACTTGTGCCTCGAGAGAAAACCGGGACACCAATCGATAGAGATAAACCGGGACCCTTCGAGACGAGATATTTATCGGTTTTACTCGTTAATCGAGAAACCGTATCGATCGATTGGACGTGACCCCTAAGATGTGACTAATTTAGCAAAAAGTCCTCAAATTCACGAAAACAATCGTAACTTTCATATTGTCTTATGAAAATGAACAAATTATGTCTCAAGTTAAAGGCATTGGATATCGTCTGATTGTGTGAATGGTTCAGCGAAAGAAATAATTTCGAAATTAGGCAAAATATTTTTATTTTGTAAAAATTCCTCAACCGAATCGCTTTATCAGCATATACAAAATTTGGCCATTCATCGGGCTATTGTTTGCTATAAACAGTACGGTATCACATTATTTGGTTTAGTATTAGAGTGATAAGATAAAATGTTACCCTACCCACCAAAGTTAAAGAAAATCCTTTATTTTAGGCAAATATTCGTAACTATTCTGTTTACTCATCAAAATAAGCAGATTATGTGTCACGTTACAGGTATTTAGTGTGGCATGGTTGCAAAAAGCATTAGCGGCCGTATATATATGGTATATCTGACTCAATGCAACGAATAAGTTCGAAATTAGGCAAATATATTTATTTTATTTTTTTCATCCCAGGTAAAAAACATCACAATGGCGTGATTTCTTAACCGAATCGCTCGATCAGCATATAAACGGTTTTGCCATTCATCGGGCTACTGTTTGCTTTTAACCAGATCAGATTAGCTGGCTTAGTGTCACAGCGGAAACTTGAAATGATACCCGACTCCCCAAAATTAAAGAAAATCCTTCATTTTAGCAAAATATGCGTAACTTTTCTGTTTACTCATCAAAATAAGCAGATGTGTCATATTACAGGTATTTAATGTGGTATGGTTGTAAAAATAGCAGTGAGTGTATATATATGGTATATCTGACTCAATGCAATAAATAAGCTCTAAATTATACAATATTTTTATTTTACATTTTCCATCTCAGGTAAAAAAACCCATCACGATGGCATGACTTTTCAACTGAGTCGCATGATCAGCATATGAAAATTTTGACATTCATCGGGTTAGCGTCTCTTTGGTGTTTACTCAAATAATTAGATTATTTGTCATATTACAGGTGTTTAGTGTGGCATGGTGGTAAACGAGAGGGCCAAGTGTTGTGGAGATTGACCCCAAGGTACTATTTTTCCGACTTTTCTCTTTTTCTGACTTGTATCAACGATTGCAAAGTATTTCTCGGACCAAAGAAACAACATTCGAAGGATACAATCTTAAGCGATGCTCCAGGACCGTAATTCCTGTCTGCCAGAAGAGGATAGAATGAAAGACTGCAGTAGTCCATTTTTATCAAAAACAACACAGAACTATTTTGTCGGCAGGGGCTGTCCTGATTGGCCAGTGAACGGTTTTTGTGAAGACGGTCCAAATAGCACGTCGTTGCACGACGGCTAAAAATGATAGCGTATATCTGACTCCGTTCAATAAATAATCTCGAAATTAGGCAAATATTTGTTTCATTTTCATCTGAAAAAACTGCCCCAATATTTTGACTGATGAACTTAACCACTTCATTAGTACACAATGGTTTGTGCCAGCGACCAGGCTATGGCTTACAGTGAACAATACCAAAGTGTGAGATTCATCAAGCTGAATTTTATCTCACCTGCAACATTCCTAAAAGTCCCTTAGTTTGCAAAAACACACTTTACTATTTTTTCATAAAAAAAAATAAAAAAAATAAAAAAAGCTCGAAATGCGACAAATATGTTTTCCCCTTTACCTTTCGATGACACACTTTCACAGTGTTTTGAATCATCAACCAAATCGTCCAATCAGCATATCATACACTGTGCCAACAATCAGGCTACCATATGCCGTAAACAATTCCAGAATAGCTGCCCTAGTATCAGAGAAATTACGTAAATATTACCCGACAGCCTCTCCAAAATCGAAGAATATCAACCACCTACAAAAGTTTGGAAATGTGGAATATCTTTTGGGATTGTTTTTCAATGCGATAGGTTGACTTGCATTTAAGTGCCCTTAACCTTCCAAAGTTGTTTAGGATCTCCCCTGATAATTATTCGAGCTGACATCTGCAATAATAATTATTCGATCGCAATCCACATCACGCAGATGTAATTAAAATGATTAACCCTACCTGGCCTTGGAGGGGGGGGGGCGGAAAGTGACCCCCTAGTGAACTTTTCTCTGCTCCTCCGAAACGACAAAACCGAGGAGGCTGAAACTTCCTGATTTTTAAGCTTATCTTATTGGGGTCATTTTGAGCCTATTTTCATATATCCCCGGACAGAGGATCATGGGTAAATTCAAAATGGCGGTCATGTGGTATCCGCGAAAGTCGTGTTTTTCAATCTTTTCGCTCCATTTCTTCACATTTTCCTTGCCTAAAAGGCCGTGAAAGTATGCAAAACTAATTATTCTATATTTTATTTTATTTTTTTCGAGAGAAAAATCGGAAAAATGAAAATTTCGAAGAAGATGACGTCACTGTGACGTCATCATGGCGGCCATCTTGGATTTTTTACATTTCCCGGTAGAGCTTGAACCAAAGATACCAAAGATACTGTGTGGTAAGTTTCAACGCTGTAGCCTTAGTGGTGGAGGAAATATATAGGAGGGGCACTTTCTCCCCCCCCCCCCCAGGCTGCGATACACCCCAAATCGCCCATGCCAGATAGGGTTAAACTGATAGTACACTGTCTTCATATACATTTGTAAGGTCCTAACTATCATATGAACAAGTTTTTTTGATTACTGACGAGGAAATTATTTTATGGACGACGGCTGAATATTTTTGCCTTAATCAATTATATGTAATAGTGTTTTTAAGTCAATGGAATCATTGTCTGAACTATTCATGCGTTCCTCTTGTGAAATAGTTGACATTTTGGTTTAAAGTGAAAATGGCCAGGTTGAGGAGTATGGCAATGGACGGTGAGGGTTGCTCTGGTACTAATATATGATCGGTGGTAAATTTATTCATTTGCCATTGCTATACCCATATATACAAATGTATTATTTGACAAATGTAAACGCACAATTTTGGCAGAAAAAGAAAATCAGTATGCATTAGTCGTATTTGTGTTCCCGGGTCATTTACCCGACAACTCGAGTGTGAGAAGGGGAAAAAATAGATGCCAAACTAACTGATACTGACAAAATTATAGTGGTATATATTTGTCTTTTTCTTCATAAATATTCCATGAAAATATGCGATAAACTGGTAGATTTCTCAGCCAGAATGAGATCATGCTTTTGAAACTGCTGATGGCACTTGGAACAAGCGGCTTGACATGTGCTTTCTGTTTCTGTCTGTAAGAATTGGATGTATTGAGAGCCTTACGCTGATTGGTTGACATACTCAATTGCACATAAGGGAATGGGAACATTTTAGCCAATCACGAGCGGCGTCTCTTGAGAACAGCTATAACAGAAAGAAGTCCGCAGTCAGTGTGGTGGACTGCCGATGGGAAAATTTTGAAGTTCTCCTGCAGGAGAGGTGGTATTAAAGTCACCTGTCCTTCTTATGATCAGTGATTGTCGTTCATTAATATAACAGAGATCTTTATCAGTTTCTGTATTATTTCTGTCTGTGTGTGAGATAGCATTTGACAACTCTGTACCATACAATTTTACAACAACAACACTGCCCATTTAGGCCTTGGTCACCACGTTCTCCACGTGAATCTTTCTGATGTGTGACTTTCTCATTCAGTTGTCGTAACGTGTTTCAATATCTGACGCATAACCATAAAATTTGGATAGCAAAATCGTTCACACAAAAAAAAGTGAACATGTTGTCATGTTGTTAATTATCTGATAGGGAAAGTTTTAATATCTCCAAATTGACAAATGATAGCGAGCTGAAACTTCACATATTACAATTCAGGCTGTTTGATTCATTATCATGCAACACCAACCAATATTTGAATAGATATAACAATTTAAACAAGTTTGTGAACTTTGTCAATTTCTGATACACAAGATCTCACTTTGTGACAAAAATTCTCAAAATTACTTTTCAATAGAATTTTAGGACCATCGGCATGATACAAGGATGTCCTTATTGTCATTAATTTCAAAATATCCAGTTTGGACAAAAAGTCTTTTCCACGTTAACTATATGACAAGATGATAAGATCAATAATATTTGGCAGAATTTGATACTTTGGAAATTAATTGAGCAAAATTTCCCCTCCCCTGGCATTTCTAAGTTCATACTTTTGGATTACCCCTTACTCTGTCATGCAGGTTTAGCTGAGTCAATAGGACAAGAAATCATTCATCACCGAAATGCTTCGTCTGGTGCCAGTTCCATCCTCAGATGCTCTCAGATTGCATCATTTGAGGGGTCCATCCCCCCCAAACGCCATTTCTGTTGGACCCTATAACTTTTGTCAGTGACCCTGCAGCTTCGTTTCTTAAGAAAAACACTGTAATATCTTTTTAATTTGACATTTTGCCTTAAACAAACTATGTTTCTGTTGATTTATACTATGTGTTTTATATTGAAGCATTTTATTGCGAATATTTGCATTTGAAAACTTCCTTCCACCAAAATTTGGGGGAAATCCTTGCCTGGCCAATGTCTGGTCACCCGACACGATCCATTAAAGAGGCTTCACAACATCAGAATGAAATGAAAAATAAATAAAAATGAATGAAAATGTTGCAGTAACAGTCAAGGCTTGCAAAATATGTAAGTTAAATAATGCATAGAAACTAGTTTTATTTGTGAATCCTATCATTGGAAGACCATATCATTTTAAAGCAACTGAACATTTGTGTATATAAGGCAGAATTCTCCAAAGCCTTAAAGGGATATGTTATCACCGGACCTATGTAAACGTTAATATATACCTTGATACGGGAAGAAATCGACTATATAGTTTTTCCCCCGATCTTCGAACTTTAAAACGGTAAATTTGGCGATTTAAACGGGTTCCTACCACGAGCCTGTCAAAGCGGTGACCTTTGACCCATGACGTCACAGAGTGAACCAGTCCGCCATAGCATTAGCATTAGCATTAGCATACGTAAACAAGTCAAATCTGCTCCAATATTTTTCGATTTTTCGACTGTATTCTCGTACTTTGGAGGCATCATACCTCGTCGGTGTGTTGTTGGAGGGTGTAGCAACACGAATGGAGATGGATTCAAGTTGCACCAGTGGCCAAACGACGAAAAATCGGGAAGAAATCCGACGAAATTGTGCAGAACACGAGAGTGTGGGGAAAGCCGACGAAATGGTCTCGCATTTGTTCCGCTCACTTCACTGACGATAGCTATGCAACAACAGAGATGGCAAGAATGTGTAGAAGATACTATTCCCAAAATCAAGACAAATAAATCTTTATCAGAAAGAGAAAACAGACAACCCCGCAATCTGCCGGAGTGCGTGAGTTATACAGGGACGACCGACCTCGTGGACTCGGAAAGCGACAAACTGGTCCCGCAGACAAGCACTGTAAAACCCCCTGGGTGTTTTGGCCTACACCGCTTCCATCGTCCCCTCTACCGAAGTGGACCATAGATCTTCCACTCTTGAAATTTTGGATCTTAAAATTGGTGATCAATAAGCCAATCCTGAATCCTACGTCTTACAGCTATTAAATGAACTGTAATAATCAATGTACTTAAGACCCAAGGCCTTTTAATCAACTTATTCAAGTATATCGGAAATTCACTTCTGGCACCAGCTTATCCTGATTATTTGGTGTCCTTTTGTATCTCCATGTGAGCACATACATTGTACGTTCTTTTGATAAAATAAATTAAAATTGATCACCTGGAAGAATAACTGAAACTAACGGAAAGGTGTGAAGCAAACATTTTTTTATGGGAGTGTGTCCAAAAGGGAGAGTGAAAGAATTAAGGTTTAACGTCGCGCGTTCAGCAATAGGGTGTCCAAAAGAAATAAACTGGGCTTCTCCACAGGTGAGTTAGTTATTGTTTTAACATCAAATAGCTGCCTTTGGAATTGAAACTTTGTTTTCATTTGAGAGGACTTATCCACAGGTATGGATTAGCTCCTGTTTTAACATCAAATCGCTGACAATAATTGACAAACACATAATAAAATTAAGCAAGCAATGTAAATAAGCCGGCCTGCCACGGTATAACAATCGCTCCGTCCCGTAAGAAATGAACAATAATAAACCATACAATGCCAATAAACACACACATATAAAAATAAAGGCGTAAATACATATAACTACATAGTATGCTCTTACAATAGCAAATTATCTGTAGATTTTAAATGAATAGAGCTTGTGCCGCTGTCGGTGTTATCCGCCATGTTTGACTCTGGCCGCTTCACTGCGTGACGTCACAGGGTAATCACCGGGCGGATTTACTGGGGGTAAAAATCAGGCACTTTGGAGCCGTATTTCAGGATACTGCGTCATCGCTAAAATTTTAAAAAATTCTAAAAAATAAAACAGGCCACAGGGAACTGTTTTTTTTTATCGGTTTTAGCCTTTTAAAAATTGTGATAACATTCCCCTTTAAGGCTCTAGTTCATATTTAGATTCAACATCAGATTTCTATTAAAAGCCACCTCAAATCTAATGGTCCTTGAAACTGCAGCTGTCTTCTGGAATGTTTTTTTTCTGAATTGGTTCCTGGTGTGTGGTTCCGGGATAACTTTTTCGTCGTTGTTTCAAAGTAGACCGTATATTCCGTCTTTGTTTATCGCAAATAATCGCCGATTGAAAATTATATTATGAAGACAAAAAGTTTCATATGATATGTCAATTCTTTGTGATTAGTTTTTCTTCAGGTTGAACAAGAAAACAAACGAATACATGTATATCAATAATATTTCTAGCAATGGGTGAGACAGAAAACTCGGACAACGGTTTTTATTTCTACAATCATTCTACACCGAGTATCTGTAATTTGAGATAAAACTTGCTTCTTTTTATGACAAAATAGGAAAGTTATGAGTACGTTCGAACAATTTAGGATATTTGGAATTTCGGGGGTTGGGGGTAAAAGTTTGCCTTATTTCTCCGTCACTAGACCAAATTTTTCAATCATGGTAATTGAAAACGACGGATTATTGCCAAAATATATCATATACAGATGTCACGACACTGGGGGGAGCTATTCATGGACAAAATAATAAAACAAATCCCCTAATTTTGATCATATTTCTTACAATGACTCAGATACGCAGCTTGGAAAACCAATAGATTTATTCTACAATCATACCACACCAAACACTTGGAATTTGGAAGACAATTGGCTTATTTTGCTGGAGAAATAAAAACGCATAGGCTAGTCTTTGTAAAATATTGGGGGTGGGGTAACATTTTACGTTATTTCCCCGACAATAAACCCGATCTTCCGATATTTTTTTTACCAATCGGTATCAGGATAAATGGCGTAGATATTTATACACTAATGAAGCTGATTTCTTTGACAAGTCATACCATTGTGGTACTTATTTCATAGGGTACCCCGCCCCTCCCCCTCCCTTCCCTTCCCCGTCGTGATATAGCTGGAAAAATGTTGAAAGCGACGTTAAACCCTATTCACTCACTCACTTATTTCATAGGATGGATAAAGTAAAATACAAATATTTGGCCTTATTTCGAGATTTTTGTCACCGAGTCAGATATACAGTTCGGTTGACCACCCTTTTTTCTACGAGGAAACCCTATGCAATACCTGTAATTTGAGATAAGATTTGTTTATTTTGTTAAGCAAATAGAAAAGTTATGAGTGTTTTCTTGAAATTGGTAACTTCTCGCCAAATTAATACCATTAATGCCTTGAAACCAAACGCGCACACCTGCATGCTGACAACCGGTCAGAAAATTTGCGCAGTGGCCTCCTCTACACAGTAGAGCAGGCTGTAGGTATGCAGGGAAAGTGATAACGAAAACCTTCTTTTCCACTTCTGAACAACTGACTATGTATAATCATTTCGAAATACGTTATTTCAAGCCCAACAAGGTAGATTTAGGTGGTTATAATTGGTATTATTTTATACACATTCGTATGTATATTTTCTACACATTAGTGTGTGCATATTGTACACATTTGTTGTGTGGAGAAAGTACAAATTAATGTGTACACACCACTGTGTATGATAATTTTGTCATAGTGACTGTGTACAAAAAGTACACAGTTTGTGTACTAAAAGTACACAGTTTGTGTACATTTGTACACACTAGTTTTGAGAGTGTGGTCAAATTCAAAATCTGTTAATCGTGCATTTCATGTTGCTCTATGTTCAATGCTCTATTCTCGGCCCATTTGGCAAATTTATAGAAACCACGGGGTCACCAGTCTTAGTTCAACGCCTTACGCCCATTTTAAATCTATTTGCACACATCCTTAAGAGTAAGATATGATAATCATATCTGAAATGGCGGTCAATTGAAGTTATCTTAAAATATCGTGTTTTTTCCATGTTAGGCCTACTCGTATAGTTCAAAGAATTATTATTTGCACATTGTACAAATTGGTCGAAACAAAGGATCTTATACAAAGCCTGATACCTCACGCCTATTTCTTTGTATCGGTATGCATATAACTCAAGTTAATATATGATCGTCAAATACAAAATGGCAGTCATGTGGGGTCATCTGAAAATCATTTGATGTCGCTTTAATCTTCCAAGGTCAGGGCATTATTTTTAGCTGATTGTGCAAATTAATAGAAACAAGGGGTCATTGATCATAGCCTAACACATTATGCCCATTATGGCGGCCTTGTGGCGTCATCCGAAAACCAACTTTTTATGTTGTTCGCATAATTCGAAGAATTATTCCTCGCTCATTTTACAACTTGTCAGAATTGAGGGGTCTAATATCGTGGCCTTACACCATTATGAATCTTCTGGCTTAGTCTCAAAACATGAAGTCACATTCAAAATGACGGCCAAAAAGAATCATCAAATAATTCTTTCATGTTTTCAATCTTCCTCTATACTCACAGGAGTTATGCTAAAGTTTGAATACAAGTATTTTTGAACTGAACCGATTTACACAATAGCTTATCATATTATGCCAGGTTTGATGCTACTGACATAACACAAAGCTAAGAATATAATTGCTACATTCAAAATGGCGACAATGTGCTTCGTCTGAAACTCGTGGTGTTAAATGCACAATTGTCAGAAAAGAGATGATGTTTAACAATATAGCTGAACATATCAGACACATGTTTAGTCTATTTTCATCAATATCTGCATAAAGGTTACATTGGAAAGAGTGCTATTATTCAGGCTTTTCATTCAACCCTATAACTGGCACTTTCTGCCCGCCGGTAGTTTTGTTGCTCCTATCTTTGGACAACAAAAGCTTGAGAGCTGACACTCCGTGAATTTTTAGCTTATCATACTGGAGTTATTGTGAACCGATTTGAAAAACCTTCCAAGCAGAGGATTATGGGAAAATTCAAAATGGCGAACATGTGGGTACCAGAAAAGTGAAGTTTTCGACATTTTTCTTCAAAATTTCTGCTTTTCTGCCTGGAAAAGTGGACAAAAGTTATTTTATTTGTCATCAGATTATTATTCATTAATTTATCATGCAGTCTTTGCGACGAAACCACTTAAATAAAATTAATCGAAAAATCGTCCAAAAATGTTTTTTACCTGCGGCACGCAGGTCTACGGGAGGCTCGCGTTGTTGTTGTTGTTCTTCTTGTTCTTGTGACTTTTTGAAATACGCATGCGCTAAGAGAGTGTGATCTCTGCCACACTTTCCTTTTCAACCTCACATGACAACACTGTCTTCAGGCACGTTTGAATTCATTTGCAACTATATTCGGTGGAATTAATTATTGCTTCGTTGATTTCCGTTCAGACTTCAATTGTCTTACGTCAGTCGCTTAAAAGCTGTCGGTCGTCACATCAGTCACTGTCTTCAGATATTACCATTTTCATTGAACAGGATGCACATGTATATACAATTTAAGATCCTTGGATTTCTTATATACCAAGGAAGATGAGCCGCAACCTTGTCAGTGGTTCAGCTAATTTGCATACAGTCACAGGCGACTGTCTTAGAAAGTAGAAAATAAGTTCACTACTTCAAGTAATCATTGTATCTACCCAATCTAGATAAAACACAAATTGGTGAAGAAGCATAACAAGTAACGCATTATCATTATGATTAACATTGAATAATACTTGGTATCAAATTATAGATCATGCATCATAAAAACAAACGCAACAATTACGTTTCAGAAGTAAGCGGAACAACTCCGCAACTTTCACGGAATAAAGATTTTTAACTTTACCCCCAAGCAATTCGCATATATGGAAATATGTTTTAAAAGGAAGAATAACTTAACCCTCTGTGGGAATCGAAACAATGACCCTCCAATCCCTGGACTTGCACTTAATGTCTTAGCTATACCGACTCATTGATAATACTCAAAACTGGTTTCTTGCGCAAATGATTTTATAATACATAAATGACTATGTAGTATTTAATGAGTCAGACAACCCTATGCGCGAACAATACATCATAGTTGTGCAGTTATATTGTGTACTTTCTGTTACAAGCATGAAATTTGGCACATAGCTATGTTCCTCTTTCGGAACACAGTCCCTCTATCCTCATTCTCGCAAGCCAGGGCTTTGCTTCGCTGGTATTGATGTTCTCGTCCGCTTCCGCACTCATAATCCCTTTAGAATTGCATTAATCACTTCCGTAAAATCAATACTTATGTGTATCAGCAGACAATGGGCAGAAACATGTTGCATTTGACATTATTCTCTCAAGTCAGAGCCCATTTCTGCTAGAACTTACTGGTTATACATTTCACAATTTACGTTACTTTGTCAATCAGTTTTACGAATGAAATTGCGTCATGTATTAGCAGATACTGACCATAAAAGCGATCTATTTGACCTCGTTGTCAAAAGCTAGGACCTTGATTTCCTTGAGAGTTTTTTAAATTTATTTTGATACTTAGATACCCTTTCATATTGACTCATTGATAATACTCAAAACTGGCTTTATGCGCAAATGATTTTATAATACATAAATGACTATGTAGTATTTAATGAGTCAGACAACCCTATGCCGGAACAATACATCATAGTTGTGCAGTTATATTGTGTACTTTCGGTTACAAGCATGAAATTTGGCACATAGCTATTTCGAATGATCCTCTTTCGGAACACAGTCCCTCTATCCTCATTCTCGCAAGCCAGGGCTTTGCTTCGCTGACATTGATGTACTCGTCCTCTTCCGCACTCATAATCCCTTTAGAATTGCATTAATCACTTCCGTAAAATCAATACTTGTGTGTATCAGCAGACAATGGGCAGAAACATGTTGCATTTGACATCATTCTCTCAAGTCAGAGCCCATTTCTGCTAGAACTTACTGGTTCTACACTTCACAATTTACGTTACTTTGTCAATCAGTTTTACGAATGAAATTACGTCATATATTAGCAGATACTGACCATAAAAGTGATCTATTTGACCTCGTTGTCAAAAGCTAGGACCTTGATTTCCTTGAGAGTTTTTTAAATTTATTTTGATACTTAGATACCCTTTCATATTGACTTGGAAGTCGTTTTCGCGAATGCAATAATTTGATGTACCAAAAGATAATAACGAGAATTCGACATGATTCTCTTATACACACAGACCTTGTTTAGTGAACTAACCCTGAAATTTCGCACTTAGATCACCGTCCGGATGACTTAATGGCAAACATATTCGCGAATTGATTATAGGGAGATATCCATAGATACTGACAAGAAATTTTTCTTATTTGCAGATTTGATTTAAAAAAAAAAAATTAATAAAATGATCAACCTTCGAAAAGGCTTGACCAAACGTCGGATGAGGTGATATCTCCTAAGGATAAAATAGGTAATCATTTGTATAGAAGGAGCAAACCATGTATTGCTATTGGCTTGCTGCTGCGTGGAAAAGAGTGTCAAGGTACCGTATTTAGTTTGCAGATGATAACCCACATAAATGCAGAAATTTAATTTATTATTCTAATCGAATATCAAGACTGTCACAGGCGTCAATTTGAATCGTGAAAAATGTCATTATGCCTCTTGAACAGTTCGATAAAGCCTTCAACCCCATTCCATAGTTTCACAGATCAAAGTGATAGACCTGATAATAAATTCATTGAAAATTAACTTTGAAGGAAATATAAATTTTTCATTTTCCTCGGCAAAGTAAGCGAGAAGGGAGACTGAAGAGCGTAGATGTTCGCGCTATGACTGAATCCATGAAATTTGTTTGGATTTCCAAATATTTGAAAGCCTTTTTCATTTGCAAAATTCAACGGCTGAACCGAATGTTTTGAAACTTGGAATACACGATACTTGTACCAAGACATTGCCAAAGCGATCATTGTGACTTCGTCTGTCAATTCAGTATAGACGGCACGGACCAGTCAAAATCGTCGGAATTTGAACGGGGAAAGTGAATATATATATATGGTATCAAACCTATTAGTCAATTCCTACAATTGTGGGTTAGAAGTTGAAAATTTCTTCCCTTGGCATGAAAACACTTGCAGATGGCGCTTTTTTCTACAATTACCACTACCTCCGCTGATATGTCTTTCACTGTATTATTGCCACTGCCGCAGGTTTTGACTACAATGTAGTCATTTCTCACTTGTTTTTAAATGATGTCACTGTGAAGTCATCATGCCGGCCATGTTTTATTTGTTTTACAATTTCTGGTAGAGCTTGATCCAAAGGTACGTTTCAGCACTCTTGCCTTAGGGATAAAGAAAATATATCCTCTTGAGTTCCGAGACTAAATGGACACATCAAATATTCCCATTTTTCTCATTTGCTTATTTTTGGTGTCACAATGAATGGAAATGATCATGCAAAATTTGAACGCTTCGCCGTTTGGTCTCTTTAGTTTGTCCACATTTGCGGACATTGGGACATCATGATTTCAAGTACAGATAGGGGCCTAACCCAGAGCAAGTGGAAATAACCATCTGCCAAATATGTTTGTCTCTTTCTCTCTGGAATTGTGAAAGTGACACAAGAAAAAACTATATTTTTCTGATTTTGGGTTCACAATATCATGCAAAATTTGAACGCCTCCCGTTTGGTCTCTTAGTCTGTCCACACCTGTGGATATTGGGACGTGATTACTTGAATTACAGATAATCTAGATGAAGTAAAAATTAGACTTTGATCATCATTCAAATATATTTGTCTTTTTCACTCTACAAATGGTTGATAACAGCATCATTCCAGAAAATGTCCATCAAGGACACCATAAAAAAGACCGTCACTCTACATTATGTGGTATATTAATTATATAGCATATGGTCCCAATGTCCACAATAGTGGATACCTGCTGTTCAAGTTTCGCTGTAGCGTTACTTATTAAAGAAACAGACCAACACTGCATGCTTTACAAATTATTGGGTATCCAGCATTCTTGCTACCGGCCTAGTTTAACTTATTCCAAAGGAACATTTGGAGAATATTTTTCACAAACCTAACTACAAAATTATGGCTCATTTCCAGCTCTCATAGGTGATCCAATGTTGAAACGGCTGAGGTAGGTGTTGTGACCTCCAATTCTAAGGGATGTTGGGTAGATGACTCCAAATGTTAGTCTATAGTTGAGGACATACATGTACATGCTTGCTCTCCATGAAAGCGCCTGTTTTGTGTTGGCGCTTAAAACTTATGTTCACAAATGTGGACGCTGGGATCCAAGAGGGACATTTTCTGCCCCTCCCCAGGCTGCGGTACATCCCAAATCGGCCAGCCCGATTATGGCGGGCTTCGTTCTCAATTCTGATTGGTCAGGCGCGACACGCCTCCAGCAAGAGAGGTCACGCACAGATCAGCTGGCGCGATTGACCAATCAGAATTGACAACGAAGCCCGCCATAATCGGGCTGTTCCTAGATGGATGGACAGTCTGGTTGGATTTTGAATCGCCCGGCAAAGGTAAAAAATTGCACAAATTTACTAATTTGACGACGGAAATATATAAAGTGATACTTGTAGAATATGCTGATGTATTTTGTTTGGCGATAAACCGTTTATTTCTCGATTCACCCAAAGTCCGTTTCTCACCTTGATGTTTTTTTATATAAAGCATGGGGTTATATATAGAGGCCCCATATTTCGACACTTCACCCTAATGCCACCGCCCCCCCCCCCCCCCCCACAAATCTCTTGTTTTGCGGGCCTGTGGGTCAAACCTATGTGCACGATGCTGTTCCTGTGCTCGAAGTCTCTTTTCTATCACATTCTTTACGATTCACATGATAATTTATGGTAAGGATTTATGAAATTGAAGTACGGTTCTGTTAAAATCTGATTTCTTCACAACAGCGATGATCTTTTTGAGCGATTTTTGGGCTAGTAAGTCATGTAACGTGACGTTAAATAAAGGTATTACCTATATATAAAAATTAATCCCTTAACCTATATATATATATAAATATTTAACCCCATGTCTCAAACACATATGTTTACGACTGTTTCCAGTTAATAGATGGTTAAAAAAAATTCTTATATAGCATACAATATACCCTATTTAAACGTGGCTGTGCATTGAAGACTACCAGTCCCCAGGTCACTGTGTGCCAGTCCCATAGATTTGTGAGCGCTTATTGTGCACATTTTAATGTAAATTTGTCCTGTATATTGTTTTGTATTGTCCGTCATCCGTGTCTGTCTTCTACATGTATATGCCTGAAACTGTTTGTATTCACGTTTTTTTAACCCCCTGCGGGTATAATTTTACGTCAATAAATCTTATCTTATGTGTGTATGTATATATATATATATATATATAGTAATAATAAAAGTAATCAAGTTAATCATTTAGTCTTATTCATTCATTCATTCATTCATTCTTTCCTTACGTATGTATTTATGAGTGTATATGTCTTTCTCTTGGCTGTCCCCAGTCTCCAGTCCCCTTTGGCTTTGGTTATTTGCATATATTTTCGCCCCTTTCTTTGCGAAACACTATATACTATACTCTCTATATATGTTCATTCTCTATATCTTTGTGAAGGCGGTCCCCAGTCTCCAGTCCCCTTTGGCTCATTTACAGGTATTTGTCAAAGTCCCCTTTTGGTTATTTGCATATATTTTCGCCCCTTTCTTTACGAAACACTATATACTATACTCTCTATATATGTTCATTCTCTATATCTTTGTGAAGGCGGTCCCCAGTCTCCAGTCCCCTTTGGCTTTGGTTATTTGCATATATTTTCGCCCCTTTCTTCACGAAACACTATATACTATACTCATATAGTCAACTGTCAAATGTCTGGCCACAACATATACATATAAGGATCTATCACATTTGCATTGTGTTTTAATACCGCATTGTTAAATACTCGACACTAGCAATGATTTGTTATAACTTGTTATATATGTGTACAGTAACCGTTGTCGAGCAACGCCAAACATAAGAATGCTTAAATATTGAATGTATGCCATTGTAATATCATTCCTTGACAAGAACTCATGTTCGAAACTGCAGCAGTAGGAATATAATGACGTAGTCAACTAAGAAGGCGACTTCTTATTTTTTCACTCTATACTCTGCACATCTGAATCGTTCACCATTATTCCTACTATACTCTCTATATATGTTCATTCTCTATATCTTTGTGAAGGCGGTCCCCAGTCCCCTTTGGCTCATTTACAGAGTGTTGCCTTCCACACGTACATGGAAATATAGTTGATCGAACTCTTTGGACTATATTTACATTCAATTTCACATGTTCAGTCTCTATGTCTTCGTGTAGGCTGTCCCCAGTCCCCAATCCCCTTTGGATCATTTATCGGTATTTTCGCAAAGTATCCCCTTTCCACACGTTCAAGTAAAATATATACAGGCCTGAACACCCTGTCCCCAGTCCCCAATCCCCGCGGTCTCGCTTTCGTATATGAACTAATTTCCGCCACAGCGCAGACCGCGCAGACTTCGATACCAGAAGTTTCGATATTTTGGAGGACAACTGGCCACGACATTGTGAGGTAAGTTTAGCAGTTGCACCAGTTTTCGTCAGCCATATTAACTGAAACGTGTATTCAGCTGTCAAGAATCAAGAATGTACATACCAGGTGAACTCGACCGGCTTGCTAGGGGGTGGGGTGTCCCCAGTCCCCGATCCCCGCGGTCTCGCTTTCGTATATGAACTGATTTCCGCCACAGAGCAGACTGCGATTTCCTTGCATCCAAACTCATTTGACCACAAGGAAACCCAGCAATCTGATCTCGTTTTACATACATGGTATCTCAACCTGCGCTGTTGAAGAAGACGATAGACTACCACAGCTTATTCACAGATTAACGCATACATCGATTAGGTCGAGTGAGGTATCAATATGAAGCATACGTGAGGGGGTATCCAACGGGCTGGGTGTGACGTGGAACTGACGTCATTCTGCGCATGCGCAGTAGAGAAAGGGTATGGAAATAGACGGCTAGGTGGGCCACTAGTGGGTCAATTGGGTCGTATGAGGTATCAATGTGAAGCATACGTGAGGGAGCATCCACCTGGGCTAGTGTATCGGCCGTTGTCATTTTTCTGCGCATGCGCAGACAGGGAATTATGGGAAAAGGGTAAGGGAATAGACGTTTTGGGGTCTAGGTAGGCCACGAGTGGGCCGATTGGATCGAGTGAGGTATCTATGTGAAGCATTCGTGAGGGAGCATCCACCTGGACTAGTGAGTTGTTCGTGTTCAACATTCTGCGCATGCGCAGAAAGGGAATTGTGGGAAAAGGGTATGGAAATAGACGTTTTGGGGTCTAGGTGAGCCCCTAATGATCCTATGGTGTCGTATGAGGTCTTATTTTGAAGCTCTCGTGAGGGAGCATCCGCCTGGACTAGTGTGTCGTTCGTGTTCAACATTCTGCGCATGCGCAGACAGGGAATTGTGGGAAAAGGGTATGGAAATAGACGTTTTGGGGTCTAGGTAGGCCCCTAATGGTCCGATGGAGTCGAGTGAGGTATCAATGTGAAGCATTCGTGAAGGAGCATCGGACTGGGTGGATGTCACGTAAAACTGACGTCATTCTGCGCATGCGCAGTATACCAAGTATATGGAAATAGACATTTTGGCGCCGACATGGGTCACTATTGGTCCGATGGTGTCGTCTGAGGTCTTATTTTGAAGCTCTCGTGGAGGATAATTCGCTAGTACTCTATGATAAATCGACCAATTTCACTGGTCAGTGTAATCTACCACTCGAATAGGCCCATATTCAATCCCCATCAGGACAAGCAAGGGGTAGGCATCTTGCCAACATTGACTGTCTGATCTGGCTGGCCGAGTGACGCTAGAAGTAGGGAAAGAGTATTTCGAGCCATATTCGCCTCACTGCGCATGCGCAGAAAAACAATATGGCGGTCATGTGGCGGTGTGCGCAGGAGTGTTCTGCGCAGGTATGATGTCACTTCCGGTCTGGGTAAATGGGGCATGACCTTGGGGGCATATATTCCTCCGCGGTGATGCGGTCTGGCGGCGATGCGGTCTGCCTCCGCGTACCGAAAGTAGTCCCAAATACGAGAGTTTTCTTGAGAATGTTCGGCAATCTGTAGGCACCGCTAGTGGACCGATTGGGTCGAGTGAGGTATCAATATGAAGCATACGTGAGGGAGTATCCAACGGGCTGCGTGGAGGGGCAGGACTCTGCGTGGATTAAGGACATGTTTAAGAAAAGATATCCTGGGTCTTCGATGTGCGTCGTCGCTGGATCGGTCGTTGACTGGTGCGTGGTCTCGGTGGTGCAGGTCTTTTATTTCCTACGGTGCGTTGTGCTTTGGCGACCAAGACGCCCCCTGTTTCTTTGGCCCGACGTGTCAAGGCTTCTTTGGGTGCCGTACCCCCCAAGACATCACCGGCGACATGCAGTCCACTGCGTACCGCTTGTTTGCCGATCGCTTTCACTCCACGCGTCACCAAGGGCAGGAACATTTTGCCGATACTCCCGAGTATGTTCCCCAGCACATGTCCTCGTTGCATGCGTGCACCACTGAAGACCGGAAGGCCACCCCAGGCCTGTTGGGCATAATAGTCCATATAGCTGCGTGCATCGCACTCGTAAGGCACCTTCATTATACAAAGTGGGGAGCACGTGCTTGTCGAAAATGAAGTGTCAGCACCACTTTTCCTCGTTCGAATGCCACCAGTCGTCCCGTGTCATCTCTTATATCCACCGTGATAGTGTTGATGTCGGTTTGTCGTACGGGTAGGTAGAGCATGTGGGTGAAACTGTGGGTGACTTGATCTCCATACGTCTTTTTAATGGGGACCACCCGTAACAGAGGTGTGTTGATATCGCCCACGATGTGGTTGTCGACCACGTCCGAGTAGACGTAGAGTCCGTACATACCCGACTTCATATCCATCGGGATCTGGCCATGGTCCTCGGATGGACCCGTGTAGGTCGGGTGAGCGAGACCCAGCGTTTGCTGTAGGATAGGACTCAGTACGACACTCACGTTGGCGGTGAGGAGGATCTGTGCCTTGTCTTTGTGTGCGTTGTAATCGAAGTCCACGTGGTTCTTGAAGGGAAAGGATTTGATTTGATTCGTGACCTCCCGTAGAGCCTTATAAGGCAACAGTCTTGTCAGCCCCGCATGAACTCCTTGGGGGTATCGTATTGGCCTTCGGGGAGGGTGAGTCGGGTGTTTTTGCCTTCGTAGGTCACCTCGTACCACACTTCATTGGCTCGCACGTTGTACCACGAGTAAGGGTATTGGATATCCACGAGGCCACATTCCCATCGTCCAAGTAAATGCAACGGTGGCGGTAATTGGGTCACGTACTTGGCCAAGGTGTTGCCAGGAAACACATCAAGTGAACTGTTACTGGGTAGGGTGAGGTAAAACATGGCAACTGAGCTGCTGCTGTTGGTTTTAATAGTTGTTCCAGGCCTTGGGCGGTTGTGTGCGGCGTCGTGTTCGTCGCGGTGACTTGCTACGTGTCACGGCTCTGGAGATGTGCGGTGTCTTGATCAAGGGTGGTGTTTTAACGGAGTGAAAAGAAGGTGCCCGTTGTGGTGGTGTTTTGGGCCATGACTCCGGTTCCCATTCGGCTTCCCAAGAAGGTAGTGGGCCACTCGGCGATTGCTGGGTTCGTTGCATCCAGGCCCAGCGCTGGGGGTTCCCCACCAATTCCTGCGATACATGCATGTCTTTCAAGCCTTGAGCGAAGGCCTCCCATCCTCGAGGATCCGTGTGCGACCTGTGTTGACGCATCAGGTCATTCACTAAATCCGTCATGTGGGTCCCGGGGACCACCTGATTCTGTACCAGTAGTTCGCCTTTATCATTCCAAGTCATGTTAGGATTCTGTTTCATCCGTTGTAATACCATGCCAGCTTGTTTCTTGAACGATGCAGGTACACTCTTCAGGAGTTCATCTTCCATCCACTGTGGGGCTGTGGGTGGTACCCCTGGTAATGGCGGCGGTTGGAGCGGTGCTGACGTCGGCGGTGTGTCGCGTGGTTGTGGTGATGGTGGTGGTGCTGAGGTAGAGAGGGTTTTGTATTGATCCATGAACGTCATGTACCGTTGAAGCGTCTCATTGTACCGTTATACTTTCTCACTGTCGCTTAACCCCGGTCTTTGTAAGATCTGTTGCATCTCTTCATCGAGGGTGTTTATGGTCTTCACCGTAGGTGGAACAGGGTAGGGCGATTGGAGGTTTTGAAGGAACCGTGGTTCGACGAGAACCATTTTTTTCGTGTGGTTCATTGTCGGCCGAAGAGTCCACCCAATACTGGACCCAACACGGAAGCGGCCAACGGTGCTAAGATGGCCCCGAGAAAGCCGCCTTTCTGTAACACCTTTTTCTTTTGTGTTTGAGAGACCCGCTTCTGGACTAGGGTTCGGAGACCTGTCTTATCCTTGGCCAACTTGATCTTCTAAGCCGGAGTCAGTGGTACGTTGCCTTTTAACAGATTGTACCCGATCTCGCACAGACAGCGTACAAGGTCAGGGTCCGCACCGCGTACGATGGTTCGGACCAACCCGGGTGGGGCCGTCTTCAATACACGGAGCGTCGGAGCGTGCTTCCGTACTCGCGCAGACATCTTGTACAACTAATGCTAGAACCCACAACTCTGCTCTTTTTTTCTACCTCAGAGAACAGAGACAAAGTCAACCATGATATGGTATTAATTCTATTCATTATCCCCATCATCAAACACACACACCCCAGCTGGGGGAGCCACTGTGGGTGTGTTTACATTGTTTTTGCATGTATACGTGGTGGGTCTCTCCGGGAAAGATTCCGGTCCGTAGTCGAAGGTGATCGGGGGTGGCTTGGTCGAAGAGCATATACCCGTGCTGAGGGGTTGTCGCATCTTTGAAGGCTTCCAACGCAAACGGTGTGCGACCGAGATACATCTGTCTCGCCAGGTGCAGCAGTTGAGTGGTATCTCTCGGGTTTTTGAAGACCACCAGGTAGTGAGCATTTAAGCTGATGTTCCGATGTTCTTTGTTTTTACTGAACAGATTCTGCACAATGTAGATGATGCTGAGCCGTCGATGATGGCTGCCTTTGGTAAAGAGTTGGGTGACGCGCGCATCCGTCTCCGCCATGAGATCACCCAGAACCACCAAGGTGTCGGGATCCAAATCGGCCAGGTTAGGTAGGCCTTCCACGAACGTGATATGGGGCATTGCTGCATACGCTGCCTGCCGTTCTCCATAACACCACACGACTCGGGCAATGAGTGGGGTGATCATGCTGTCGGCGTGTTGAAGGAGCTTCCTGACGAAGTGCGTTTTGCCGGAGCCCGACGGTCCTGCGATGACGCAAGTGAAGGAATGCTGCCACCGAGGGTCCATGGGTCGAGGTGTATCCGCTGTCGTGGTAACCCGCTCTTGTAAATTTGGTACGAGTGAACTGGAGGGGTGGTGGGTACAACGTCGGTCGTCGTTGTCTGTTCACTCTGATTGATGAAATCTCGCGGGTTTTCAGACGTAGTGGGTTTACTTGGTGTAGGTGTTGACTGTATACTTGGGGTGGAGCTCGATGTGACTTGTACACGTGGTGTGGTAGTGGTGATGACTGGGCTCGTTTCGATCACGGAGGTAGAGAAGTTCTGTAGACTGGTTTGACTGCCACTCACAGCTAGAGTTCTAAGTTGGTTAAGTAGCGTACTGACATAGACTACGTCGTAAAACACACCTCCGTACAACACACTCAGCAGGGTTAGCAATATCACCACAAAGCCCACTTGCGCTTTGCGCGTTTTGGGAGACGCTGTGTTCAGAGGCCGCTGCTGTTTGTCCATAGCTCCGTGGTCGAACGTGGAATGAAGGATGACGGCGGTGGTGTCTGGTTTTATAGTCGTTTCACCTGGTTGGCCGCGACCCAGGAATTGAAGGAACTGGGCCAGCCTTGCCATTTGACGAAATGAAACAGTTTGCCATGTCGACGTTCCGTTTTCAAAATCTGCTCCACCGTGTAGTAGTCTTGCTTTGTTTTTACGACAGGCTGTAATTCCATCTCGTAAAACGTCCCTAGCAACGGTTCCCCTTGAAGATCTTCCAGTTCATAGACTCGCTGCTGTCGGGGTAGGCGCCGTTTAATCAAGAAGTGCTCATCGCTCCAGTTGGGCAAGTAACTTTTCTCGAACTTGCCCTTGACTTTACTGATCCGTACAGGGTCCCCGACCTTGAACACCTCCTTCGGCGTTCGTTGCGATTGCCTGGGGTACAAGACACGCCGGTGACAAATGATGATGGACCCTGGCTCTAGCGTTTATTTATAACGGGTATATCTTAGGCCGGAGTTTCTTTCTGATTTTCTTCTTCGGCTTCTACCAGCACAGTGTCCATGGTAAATGACCAGTCCAACTTGTCTGATGACCGCTTGATAAGCACTTGATCCATATCTGCCGCGGTATCTTCCAATGACCAGTCCAACTCGTCTGATGACCGCTCTTCTTCCGTAAGCACTTGATCCACATCTACCACGGCATCTTCCAATGCAGACCATAGAACAGGGTGAAGGGTAAAATGCACTGTACCCCCATCTAGCCGAGCCAATTGAGCAAAGAAGGGGCCGCGTCGGATGTACACATCGTGACACAAGTGAATGAGGTCGCCGTCCAGTTCACCAGACAACACCCGTTTGAATTTCCCTCCCGGGACAGACGAATGTGAGCCGGGCACGGTTGTGTAGGGTCTGCATCACAGATCTCGCCCACCTCCTCCATGATATCGGCCTTATCCGCATAAACGTGCAGGAAGACCTCGGGGGTCAAGCTGAGAAACGCCCGTATTATATGCTCCGTCATGGTCAGTACGTGAATGGTACCAGATTTGACTGTCTCTCGTATTTATAGGGAAATTTCAAATTCCCGCCACTGACAGCTGATTGGTGCTACCGAATGTCATTCAATTTGTAAACAGGGAGCCTTCTCACCCCTCATTGATCATGTCTCTATCCACCATGCTTTTTCCAAAGTGACCCAAATCAACACCAGGAAGTACAGTTTGAAGCCTCATTTGCAAGTTAAAATATCACATGTATCACAAATGCTGAAAAATCGCAGCTCATAAAATCCATGAAGATCTGCTCTCAAATTTCTAAACAATGTAGGTCGTGGGCACTGACCCGGAAGTGATTGACTCCGGTCTGATGCCTGTTAGTGATGAAACCATTTTTAAAATAAAGAATGCTATCATCTGAACAAACCATACCAATCCCCAATCTATCTTGAGAAGGCACAGATAAAACTATGCACAGATAGAGATTTTACAGCCGATATACCAAGGGTACCCCTTTTATAATTTCCCCTCAGTTTGCCCCATATGACTTAAGACTGAGGTACAGGTAAAAAGTACAATATCGTACTAACCTGTAAATATTTTTCCATCTGGTAAAAAACACCAAGTCGACAATCCTCCTGCCTATAACAAGAAGTACAAAGCATTAACTAGATATGTTAAACACTATTTTAAATTATTTTTTTATTATTTTAATTCATTTTTTATGAAATTTTTCAAATTAAAAGTTAAAAATAAAGAAAAGTTCAATTCAAATTGTGACAAAACATAATTTGTAATACAAGCTGCTTATTTAGACTACATTTGGTAAACATTTCCTTTGTGGCAGTGGTCAACTTCCCCATGTAATCAGTGGGTCATCCCAGTAATCTATCAAATGTGATTAAAAGTTGATGTTGATACAAAGATCAAATTACAAGCGTCTGGTCCGTCATTCATAATTCAGCCGTCGTCCATTAAAGAATATCCGCGTCCATAATCCAAAGACCTATTCCATATTTCATATAACAGTATTAGCACCAAATTCAAAAAGACAATCATAGTTTACATAAACATAGGCTTGTTTCCTGCAAGAGAGAAGCGGTCTAGACATGTTTAATCCTTAATAAGTGACAGCAATATACACAAATGTGTACACAACACATCCAAAAATATAACACAGAGGTGTTTATGGTATACACAACTCCCATATAGAAAATATATGTCAGTTTAATTGGATAGATCTACATCTCATCAAGATCTTGCTGGCAGTAATTAAAAAGATGCACATATTACTCGTAAACAGTTATTATTACTGAGAAAACTCCTAAATAACATTGAGGAATGTATTCTGTATCAGATTTCAATTCCATGAATGCAATGTCTTCAAACAAGCAACACTTGTCAAAACACAACATAGAAGAAAAAAAGGAATAAAATTCGATGACAACATATCTGATGGTCATTTGCTGATCTCTGCTACATTAACAACCATGACAGATGAGGACATATGAATGCTGACTCACTTAAACTGTTAACTGTTTGGTGAAACATTAAAGTGGCAACTTACAGAGATCAAGGCCTATCTTCCAACAGAGTTGGAGGCCATTCCTCTGAGTCACACCGTGCGAAATTCCCAGAGAAACTATTTGGTGTGTGTATGTGTGGGGTGGGTGAGTTGTTGGGGGGGGGAGCTTGCTAATATTTGCTGCCTGTAATCCATGTTCCTTGCTACCCAAAAGATCTCTGATCTGAATATGAAAGAAAATTACAAACTTATAATCCTGGAGATAGTGGAAATGAAATGAAGAGAAAGTATGTGCTATGATGCAACTGCGACTGACAATAGACACACAAAAATGTGAAACCATCAAGAGTCAGATTAATTGATGACTCAGTTAATCAGAGTTTATTTGTCTCATTAAAGTTACAAATGCAAAAGGCATTTTGGAAATTCTTTGTGTGTGAAACAAACATCTGAGTTTTTACAAGTGATATGATTATTATTAATTTCATGTGGTTTTAGACTGATATAAAGTGGAGTTATGCATAAATGATTGAGGCATTGAAGATTTGAACTAAGGTCTAGATTTTGAAAAAAACATGTAATTTTATCGATGTGAATTTCCCTTCTTTCATTTACATTTTATTGTATCTTGAAAGTTAATTTGCTCACAATTACCAGCTGTGTTAAGTAGATCTCGTCATATTTGGCATTGACTATTTGACCCTAGTGCTGACAAGTCATTTTTTGCCTACATTTGCTACAAAAGGTTTCAAATTTGTTGGGGAAATGGCATAAGAATACAAGAGATGTTACCCAGCATGATCAGTATGATGTTTATTTCATCCACATTAGGCAAGAAAAAAAAATTAATAATAAAAAATTTATTAAATTAATTTAAAAAGATATTTTATTTTATTAATACTTTAATAACATAAATTTGAAACAACCCGAACATTTGTACGTTGTTCATGAGTCAGCCTGGAAAAAATTGGGCTGATCAAGTCAAAATTGTAGCCGCAGTGACGATTTAAAGTTATCTGGTCAAATGTGAATCTGCTGTGACAGGCATCAGATCACAAATAATTTGTTTACTTGTTATGCATGAACATATAAAAAATCACAAAAATTCAGAAAACTACCTATGCATAAATCCACTTGGCATGACAATATTCACCTTGTGGGACACTAAATGTGAAAGTTATGACAGATGTTGACCATGGAAATTTCAAATTTCCGCCACTGACAGCTGATTGGTGCTACCGAATGTCATTCAATTTGCAAACAGGGAGCCTTCTCACCCCTCATTGATCATGTCTCCATCCATCATGCTTTTCCCAAAGTGACCCAAATCAACACCAGGAAGTACAGATTGAAGCCTCGAAATATCAGATGTATCAGGAATGCTGAAAAATCGCAGCTCATAAAATTCATAAAAATCTGCTCTCAAATTTCTAAACAACGTAGGTTCTGGGCACTGACCCGGAAGTGATTAACTCCGGTCTGACGCCTGCTACAAGACAGGACCAATGCGCATTAGCTGGTCCACTGCGGCACACAAGCAACGTTTCTGACCGGAGAGAATACAGTGGAATAGAGGAAAACATTTTCACTAGTATAGAAAACGATGAAGTTTGATGACTTATTGGTCCATCTAGGAGAGTTTGGTACATACCAGAAACGCCAGTATATGTTGATATGTCTGCCCAAAATACTGGTTGGATTTCAGATGGTCATCTCTGTGTTCATAGCTGGTGTGCCTCTTCACAGGTAAGTCTGATCTCAATGTGACATAACGTTATTTGAATAGACTTTTTATTTTCTGAAACCCTAATTGTTTTTATTTGCACCCATGTGTAGTAGTTTTGGGTTATTTTTCCCGGATGGATTACTTTGTTCGAACGTATATTTCACATACCGGGAAAGGGAGGGAGGTAGGAATAATTTAGGTAAGCCCAGTTTTCTTCATCTATTCCATCTTGGTCATGGTAAGTTTAGTCTTTAAGAGATGTAATTGATCTTCGTCCGAGCAATCACGTCGTCATGTACTTTTATAAGATTCATTACAGGAAAATAAAGTTCACTTTCAATTCCCGGTTTGGACGATTTTTCTGTTTCAAGATGTTCTCTGCCTGGCTGGGATAACGACACTTTCGTCATACAAGGAGACAGGCACCAATTGTACGTGAATATCACTATTCCGATGGGGAATGAAACCTTTAAATACAGTCGATGTGAACGTTATAACGTGGATGCTGACGCCGATCCTTGGGAAGTGCACGTCAGAAATCAGACCCGAGAGCAATTATCAGACTGTGTATATGACAAGTCAGTACTTCACTCAACAGCGGGTGATTAGAAAAATAAAGCAAAATGCTCTAAAATCAGGAAAAAGGGCGATTTTTTAATCCGTTCTATGTGTTAACATATAACAGAGGTGATAAACTTTGACATCAAAACGAAGCAAGAAAATAGTATTGATTCACAGTATTAGTACACCCCAAGAAATCTTATTTATTTTACTTTCTGCTAATATCAACCTCAGAGTCTAAGAAAATAAATAGAGACAAATCTGAATCTATATTCAATACATTCGCCGTGTCTGACGCATGCGCAAACCTCTCTGATGAAAATAGCTGGTCATGAAAACACCAACTCTAAGCCATGCCTGACGTACATTTGAATATCACCATCAACTCATGTGTGATGTACAGTTGAACTTGATCTATGTGATCATGACGATGTGTCTAAGTTATGCATTAATGTTGTGGCGTTGATTCACTATTTCACGAAACAAGGGTCACGAGACCAGAGATGTATAAACCATATGCAGATCCTTCTGGAATATAAACTTCCACATAGTGGATAGATACTTCATGTAGGGAGCTATTGCCAGAGTCTTTCTGCAGCTGAAAAGGATCAAGTCTAGACATATTGTTGTCCACAGACTTGTCTATTGTATGCATTGTCTCTTGAAACTTACATGGAGTATGAACCACGTATGTAGTCAGTAATCTAAAACACTTGTCATCACATCTTTTGTTTTGGACTATTATAAGCTACTTTTGCTTCTTTAAGTGCACAACAATGGCATTTATTCATTTATTTATTCCCAACGCGCACAGATAACACATTTACATTTCATTTGAACTGTCAGTGGCTTGGACAACAAGAGGTGGATACACTGGTTTATCATCAATGAAGGAATCATTTTTTTAGTATGACGTGATGCCCGCCACTAAGTCTGTGAGCATTCATGAATATGAAATGGCGTTTGTGAGAGAAGGAACACATTGGCCATCAGCTGGATTCCAACCGATGACCTCCACTAAACGCGGCGATGCTCTTCACAGGTAAGTCTGACCTCAATGTGACATAACGTTAATTTGAATAGACTATGTCTAAACTATGTGATACTGATAAACAAACTTTCCACAACCTCGCTGTTAAATTTAGATTTGATATAAACTGGGACAATCCGTTACACATATATTGAGATTACACAGGTGAGGTGATATTTATACAGAGGAGGGGTATCTTGAGCCTTAGTATATTTGCGCTCCGTTGGCCTTTACGAAATCTTTACACACTAATAGTAATTGTGTTACTTGTTATGCATTAGCAAAAAAATCACAAAAAATTAACAAAACTACCGATGCATAAATCCACTTGGCACGAAAATATTCACCTTGTGGAACACTAACTGTGAAAGTCTTGACAGATGTTGACCATGGAAATTTAAATTCCCGCCACTGACAGCTGATTGATGCTACCGAATGCCATTCAATTTGTAAACAGGGAGCCTTCTCACCCTTCATTGATCATGTCTCTATCCACCATGCTTTTCCCAAAGTGACCCAAATCAACAACAGGAAGTACAGTTTGAAGCCTCATCTGCAAGTTGAAATATCAGATGTATCAGAAATGCTGAAAAATCGCAGCTCATAAAATCCATGAAAAGCTGTTCTCAAATTTCTAAACAATGTAGGTCGTGGGCACTGATCGGAAGTGATTAACTCCTGTCTGATACCTGTCAGTGATGGAACCATTGTTAAAATAAAGAATGCTCTCATCTGAACAAACCATACCCATCCCCAATCGGTCTTGAGAAGGCACAGATAAAACTATGCACAGATAGAGATTTTACAGCCGATATACCAAGGGTACCCCCTTTATAATTTCTCCTCAGTTTTCCCCATGTGACTTAAGACTGAGGTACAAGTAAAAAGTACAATATCGCACTAACCTGTAAACATTTTTCCATCTGGTAAAAAGCACCAAGTCTACAATCCATCTGCCTATAACAAGAAGTATAAAGCATTAACTAGATATGTTAAACACTATTTTAAAAAAAATAAATCTTATTTTAATTCATTTTTTATGAAATCTTTCAAATTAAAAGTTAAAAATAAGGAAAAGTTAAATTCAAAATGTGACAAAACATAATTTGTTTACAAGCTGCTCATATAGCCTATACTTGGTAAAATTTCCTTCGTGGCAGTGGTTAACTTCCCCATGTAATCAGTGGGTCATCCCAGTAATCTATCAAATGTGATTAAAATTTGATGTTGATACAAAGATCAAAGACATGTTTAATCCTTAATAAGTGACAGCAATATGCACAAATGTGTACACAACACATCCAAAACGATAACACAGAGGTGTTAATGATATACATAACTCCCATATAGAAAATATATGCCAGTTTAATTGGATGGATCTACATCTCATCAAGATCTTGCTGGCAGTAATTAAAAGATGCACATATTACTTGTAAACAGTTATTATTACTGAGAAAACTTCTAAATAACATTGAGGAATATATTCTGTGTCAGATTTCAATTCCATGAATGCAATGTCTGCAAACAGGCAACACTTGTCAAAACACAACATAGAAGAAAAAAGGAATAAAATTCAATGACAACATATCTGATGGTCATTTGCTGATCTCTGCTACATTAACAACCATGAAAGATGAGGACAGCTGGAAGTTGCCTCACTTAAACTGTTAACTGTTTGGTGAAAGATTAAAGCGGCAACTTACAGTGAGAAAGGCCTATCTTCCAACAGAATTGGAGGCCATACCTCTGAGTCACACTGTGCGAAATTGATGTGTGTGTGGGGGGGGAGGGGGTTGTATGGGGCTTGCTAATATTTGGTGCCTGTAATCCATGTTCCTTGCTACCCACAAGATCTCTGATATGAATATGAAAGAGAATTACAAACTTATAATCTTGGAGATAGTGGAAATGGAATGAAAAGAAAGTATTTGCTATGATGCAAATGTGACTGACAATAAACACACAACAATGTGAAACCATCAACAGTCAGATTAATTGTTGACTCAGTTAATCAGATTTTATTTGTCTCATTAAAGTTACAAATGCAAAAGGCATTTTGGAAATTCTTTGTGTGTGAAACAAACATCTGAGTTTTTACAGGTGATATGATTATTATTAATTTCATGTGGTTTTAGACTGATATAAAGTGGATTTATGCATAAATGATTGAGGCATTGAAGATTTGAACTGAGGTCTAGATTTTGAAAAAAGCATGTAATTGTATCTATGTGGATTTCCTTTCTTTCATTTACATTTTATTGTATCTTGAAAGTTAATTTGCTCATAATTGCCAGCTGTGTTAAGTAGACCTCGTCATATTTGGCTTGACTATTTGGCCATAGTACTGACAAATCAGTCAAGTTTTGCCTATATTTGTTCCAAAAGGTCTCAGATTTGTTGCGGAAATGGCATAAGAATACAAGAGATTTTACCCAGCATTATCAGTATGATATTTATTTTATCCACATTTGGCAAGAAAAAAAAATGTAATAATAAAAAAGTGATTAAATTAATTAAAACAAATTATTTTATTTTATTAATACTTTAATAACATAAATTTGAAATAACCCTAACATTGGTACGTTGTTCATGGGTCAGCCTGGAAAAAATTGGGCTGATCAAGTCAAAACTGTAGCCGCAGCGACGATTTAAAGTTCTCTGCTCAAATGTGAAAATCTGCTGTGACAGGCATCAGATAACTAATAATTGTGTTACTTGTTATGCATTAGCATGAAAAAATCACAAAAAATTCTGAAAACTACCGATGCATAAATCCACTTGGCATGACAATATTCACCTTGTGGGACACTAAATGTGAAAGATGTTGACCATGGAAATTTCAAATTTCCGCCACTGACAGCTGATTGGTGCTACCGGATACCATTCAATTTGTAAACAGGGAGCCTTCTCACCCCTCATTGATCATGTCTCCATCCACCATGCTTTTCCCAAAGAGACCCAAATCAACACCAGGAAGTACAGATTGAAGCCTCGAAATATCAGATGTATCAGAAATGCTGAAAAATCGCAGCTCATAAAATTCATAAAAATCTGCTCTCAAATTTCTAAACAACGTAGGTCGTGGGCACTGACCCGGAAGTGATTAACTCCGGTCTGATGCCTGCTACAAGACAGGACCAATGCGCATTAGCTGGTCCACTGCGGCACACAGGCAACATTTCTGACCGGAGAGAATACAGCGGCATAGAGGAAAACATTTTCACTAGTATAGAAAACGATGAAGTTTGATGACTTATTGGTCCATCTAGGAGAGTTTGGTACATACCAGAAACGCCAGTATATGTTGATATGTCTGCCCAAAATACTTGTTGGATTTCAGATGGTCATCTCTGTGTTCATAGCTGGTGTGCCTCTTCACAGGTAAGTCAGACCTCAATGTGACGCAGGGCCTAACCTTGAATAGACTTTCTCTATCCCGCTCTCCCTTCTTTGTTGAATTTATTTTCTGTAATTTTAATTGTTTTCATTTGGGTTATTCCATCCACGGATATTTTTCCCCGATGGATTAATTTCTTCGAACGTATATTTCACAGAACGAGGAAGGGGGAGGTATAGGAATAATTTAGGTAAGCCCAGTTTTCTTCATCTATTCCATCTTGGTCATGGTAAGTTTAGTCTTTAAGAGATGTAATTGATCTTCGTCCCAGCAATCACGTCGGCATGTACTTTTATCAGATTCATCAGAGGATAATAAAGTTCACTTTCTATTCCCGGTTTGGATTATTTTTCTGTTTCAAGATGTTCTCTGCCTGGCTGGGATAACGACACTTTCGTCACACAAGGAGCCAGGCACCAGTTGTACGTGAATATCGCTATTCCGACGGGGGATGAAAGCTTTAAATACAGTCGATGCGAACGTTATAACGTGGATGCTGACGCCGCTCCTTGGGAAGTGGACGTCAGAAATCAGACCCTAGAGCAATTTTCAGACTGGGTATATGACAAGTCAGTATTTCACTCAACAGCGGGTGATTAGAAAAACGAGTGCTCATTTATCCCCATGGCTCATTCACCCCCATGGGTTCATTACCTCCATGGGTTAGTTTATAGGGATAGTGAGATCGCATGCCCTTTCTATACTACTCATCGCGCACTACCCATCGCGCATGCGCAGTCGACCCGTTCTACTGTAGGGTGCAAGTCTGGCCCATGGAATCTCAGGTAGCGAAAACCCCAGGTCTCTCACCCCACCCTATCCCGCGTCACACCTATAGGGATAGGGAGATCGGGTGCCCTTTCTATACTACTCATCGCGCACTACTCTTCGCGCATGCGCAGTCGACCCATTCTACTGTAGGGTGTAAGCCTGGCCCATGTAATCTCAGGTAGCGAAAACCCCAGGTCTCTCGTCTCACCCTATCCCGCGCCACACCTATGCGACCCGCTGTGCAGTGAGTAAAGCGGAGGAAGAGGAGGAGTAGGAGGAGGAGTCGGACACGCCATGGATTATACTTGGGAGATAAAGCAAAATGCTCTAAAATCAGGAAAAAGGGAGATTTTTTAATCCATTCTATGTGTTAACATATAACAGAGGTGATAAAATTTGACATCAAAACGAAGAAAGAAAATATTATTGATTCACAGTATTAGTACACCCCAAGAAATTTTATTTATTATACTTTCTGGTAATATCAACCCCTAAGAAAATAAATAGAGACAAATGTGAATCTATATTCAATACATTCGCCGTGTCTGACGCATGCGCGAACCTCTCTGATGAAAATAGCTGGTCATGAAAACACCAACTCTAAGCCATGCCTGACGTACATTTGAATATCATCATTAACTCATGTGTGATGTACAGTTGAACTTGATCTATGTGATCTTGACGATGTGTCTAAGTTATGCATTAATGTTGTGGCGTTGATTCACTATTCTATGAAACAAGGGCCACGAGGCCAGAGATGTATAAACCATATGCAGATCCTTCTGGAATATAATCTTCCACGTAGTGGATAGATACTTCCTGTAGGGAGCTATTGCCAGAGTCTTTCTGCAGCTGAAAAGGATCAAGTCTAGACATATTATTGTCCACAGACTTGTCTATTGTATGCATTGTCTCGTGATTCTTATATGGAGTATGAACCACAGAGTGGTAGTCAATAATCTAAAAAAAAACCTGTCATCACATCTTTTATTTTGGACTATTATAAGCTACTTTTGTTTCTTTAAGTGCACAACGATGGCATTTATTTATTAAGGATGACCAACGCGCCCAGATGACGAATTTACATATCATTTGAACTGTCAGTGGCTTAGACAACAAGAGGTGGATACACTGGTTTATCATCAACGGAGGAATGATTTTTTAGTATGACGCATGCGCGATGCCCGCCACTAAGCCAGTGAGCAATAATGAATATGAAATGGCTTTTCAGAGAGAAGAAATTAATTGGTCATCAGCTGGATTCCAACTGATGACCCTAACTAACGCGATGATGCCCTACCGACTAAGATATGATGGGCCATGCTACTACACCCGTGGATTGTCCGTGTGATGACCAGTATTCTCTCTCAGTGTTGGATTGTGCGCAGCTGGTTATATAATGAAGGACTGATTATTTGTATGGCATAATCTCGCCGCTAAGCGATTATGAATATAACATGATTTTGAGAGAGAAAGATAAATTGGTCGAATTTTAAACCACCAACATGCTAAAGGTTAACCATCCCAGAAACAATCCACGGGTATAATTCTATGGGCTGTAATATCGATAGAGCATCGAAGTGGGTCCGAATCCCCCCTGACGACCAATTTATTTATAACACAAGAACGATAGAATAAAGAGGAGAAAAGCATGTTCGTAATCAAGCAGTTTAGACATTGCTATAGTTAGAAGGTGAATATTTCGTATTATGTCATTTTAAGAGAGACAAGGAAGAAGGCAAATATTATAAAACAAACTTTAAAAATGTGTAGCTAAGTGTTCCCCCATGGACATGAATATGCACTCTATATCTCCTTGGATGGTGCGAAAACTAATGAAACAAGCGGCTTTATAATTGACTTACGTGTTATCGCATAAAGTTTACTGACCACAAGAGATATATGAACCATAGAACATGATGAGTTATTGTCTAAACTATGTGGTATGATAAACAAACTGTCCACAACCTCGCTGTTAAATTTAGATTTGATATAAACTGGGACAATCTGTTACACATATATTGAGATTACACAGGTGAGGTGATATTTATACAGAGGAGGGGTATCTTGAGCCTTTGTATATTTGCGCTCCGTTAGCCTTTATAGAATCTTTACACAGTATTATGTTTAACGATTACATGCGATTTCGTGGTTCTGCTATATGCTTTTGTCCGTTTCTGTGTCGGGTTAGTGTGTTGACAGTGCAAAGACACTTGCTACAAGACAGGACCAATGCGCATTAGCTGGTCCACTGCGGCATATAGGAAATAATTTAGGTATAAGCCCAGTTTTCTTCATCTATTCCATCTTGGTCATGGTAAGTTTAGTCTTTAAGAGATGTAATTGATCTTCGTCCCAGCAATCACGTCGGCATGTACTTTTATAAGATTCATTACAGGAAAATAAAGTTCACTTTCAATTCCCGGTTTGGACGATTTTTCTGTTTCAAGATGTTCTCTGCCTGGCTGGGATAACGACACTTTCGTGACACAAGGGGTCAGGCACCAGTTGTACGTGAATATCACTATTCCGACGGGGGATGAAAACTTTAAATACAGTCGATGTGAACGTTATAACGTGGATGCTGACGCCGATCCTTGGGAAGTGGACGTCAGAAATCAGACCCGAGAGCAGTGTTCAGATTGGGTATATGACAAGTCAGTACTTCACTCAACAGTGGTCAGTCAGGTAAAACGTTCAATTTACAGAAAATCATGTTTTTTCATCAATTCTTGGAATTTTGATATTCTATTTATTTGTGGAGGTGGGTTGGGAAGAGGGCGGGGGGCTACTGACTGTAAACTTTTTCCTGTGTCTGGCTCCAGAGGCAAAGGCCTAGATGAAACTTTGGCATGATGACACCCATCATACTGAGATTATTGTGCACAATCTGCTTAGGCCCGGCAGCAAAACGTCATGGGTAAATTTAAAATGGCATATTAGGAAATTGCACGCAGAAGATTCTCTTCCAAATTGTGCATTTATCTGTTTCATGACGCCCGAGCGGCAATGATTTTTTACATTTCTTTGACCCAGATATATATAGTATTAAAATTTTAGCCCTCGTGTGCAGCGAATGACGAAAATATTTGAGGGGATGCGGGGTGGGTACACTCAGGCTGCTACACACTCCAAATCATCTCTCCTGGTATACAATTGATAACAGCTAAAATGATGCTTTGTGTAGGCGCTTGGCCTCGGCACGGAAAGGAAAATTCTGTGTCGGTAACATATTGGCCCTGCAAGTTGACAACGGAAGCAATTTCATCATGTAAGCCAATTCATTCCGACCAAATGTACCTATCCACAGATGGACTTGGTGTGCGACAAAAAGGCGTACAGATCCCATGCCCAGATGATTTTCATGGGTGGCGTCCTCATTGGGTCAATCGTATTCGGGGTGTTGGCTGATATGTAAGTACGAACACTGGATAATAAGTCTGACATCCATAAGAATGCTCGAACCATCGTTCCCAGTCATGGATTCTCTGACTGGATAATCTTGCATGCATGGGGAAGATAGATAGATAGATAGATAGATAAATAAAGTGTGAAGACCGAGCGTCATAAAATTGCAGCTTTAATATAACCTTTGTATTATCCGGCAGATTTCTGGCTAAAGCTTCGACACGCTAATTCGGCTGATCGAGATTTGATTTGACCGGGTTCCGTCGAATGCGAGACGATAGATTTATCATAAACATGTATCCTATTTTCCTGATGAATTTTAGCTTATATCTTTTGTTTTGAGCATATGTTTATTTGGCTGTCATGTTTGTGTCTATCTTCCGATGGTGACATTTTAATCATACAAATCAGATGGTATCGGCGCAGCCGCTCTGTCATCTTATTCAAGGTTTTATAACACACATAGCGGGTAAGTTCTCTCAATAATCTGATCATGCGACAGTGCGGACGGATCAACATGCTTGCTTGTGACCTTCCCCCATCATATACACGCTTTGTCTGACAAAGCCGAGTTGATAGAATACGAGCATTGCATGCCCTTATTAATTTTTAATCGCCCCAATCCCATAGCTATCGTGTCTAAATTTCACGGCCTTCCGTCCAAAAACGTTCCCTGACTCCAATTGGGCGTTAGTTGCCTTTTTTATGTTACCCCTGGGACGAGTATAGTTTAATATTCGTCCCAGGTTACCCAGAGACCGCACAGCTTCCTTACAAGGCAGCATGATTTCCCTGCGAAAACTCAGCAGATAGGCAAATAGGCCTGCATATGTAATAGTATGTAAATGTTGATGTTTATGTGACTTCGCCCAACGCCTTACGTATCCTGACAAAGTGTCACGGTCCACCAGCCAAAAAAAAATAAATTGGTTATTCGGCAGATGCAGGCCTGAACATTTTTCCGTACTATTGTAGGTATTCCAAAACGAACTGTCCGTGATACTACAGGTCTGCGACAAAAGGTCTGCTGTGAGCTTAAATTAATGTTGCTGTTAAACTGTTGAATACCCGGACCTGACGCCCAGTTGTGCACGACACTCCATCTTCACAGACGAACCTAATAAACAGAACGTATATCTTTTTTTAGTAATATCTACTTATTTTACCAAGGACAGATATGTTTACGTTCTCTAAATAATCAGTTGAACAAGCCTTTAGAGAACTCATTTTCGAAAATAAATAATTCATCAGTACTAAATGATTGGTCAATCAAATTTTTCGAAAAAAAAACCCTCACAAAACTACCTTCTCTGTGGTTATAAATTTAGCGAAAAACGAACAGACATCTATACAATAGAAGTCATGCGCGAAGCAATGACTATTCTTAACAGAATTTTAATAACCGTCTCTGTCTGTTTGTCTGTTTGTGTGCTTGTTTGTTTGTTTGTTTGTCCGGAGAGTATGATCACAGTTTGTTCTAAATACCCTAAAACTTCGTCAGAATGGTATTAGAATGTATGTGTTAAAAGTTCGAAGAAGAGTGTGTTGTAGAGAATATCCTATTTAATGTTAATTTTAGCACTTTGCCAATTCCGGCATCCATGAAGACGACATTGTCCATTCAGTCGATTCTCAGTCGCAAGCAATCATCCACCCTTAGGCTATTTACTTAGGCGTGGACGATTTCTAGCGAGAATGACAATACATCAATCTGGTTAAAGAGAATCATGTAACCAATTTAACCAGGTCGATTTTACCCAATAAAGTCAAGACGATATCGAACTATAGAGACATTCGCCATAGGCGACCATGGACATACATGTACATATCCACATAGGATGGTATTAACAAGAAAACAAATTGTCGTCTATGTAATTTGCATAATAATACAAATCTTTTGTTCTCCAGTAAAATTTTACTGAGCACAATCTCATCGGAAAATCACTGTTAGGATATGGAAGTAACAACAAAACACAACATATACGTTAAGTAGCCTGAAGATTTTGGATTGTTATGATGAATAAATAAAAGTTATTACGCAAAAACGACCGTTTTGACTCCGTTTTAGAGAAATAGGTATCTCAAAAATGTTAATGGTCTTGGGCACTCAAGTGAGATTGCTTCATGCATTCCAAGCACGCTTTGACTGTTTGAGTGCCTGAGAAACCCTGGAATATTGAATCAAGTGAGCCATGTAATGATATATTTAATACTTTGCAAAACACTATTTATCTTTCTCGCAAAGTGTTTTTATGTAGGCCTTGCCCTGTGGTGTGCTTCCTAATCCAAATACTCCAAAAAAGGTTTCCATCCAGGTAATTGTGTCACAGCGGGGCGACATTTTGTTTACCCTTGGGTTATATAATAGTCAGTGAAGGTGTTATATAACCATGCATTCAGATTCACCTATTCATGGATTCACCATTCTCATGGCATCAGATTGTATATGCCCTATTGTCGTTTATATATATTGTCGTCTAAATGTGAACTGGGACATACTGCTACATATTAACAACACAGTTACAACCGTTGATAACTATTTTTTAGACTTAAAGAGTAGAAAGATTGTTAAAGTGGACCTTTACTGAACACTCTCAGGAGGCGATGGGTCAATAGTGCGTCAAGGGGTGTTCGCTCTATGTGTGTTCAATGCACACCGAAGCTGTGTTTCGTGGTAATATGAGCAAATATCCATGTTATGGTGCGACTAAATCCTAATGCAACCATCCCATGACGTTTTACATCAATCACTGACGTCCGGCGCAGAAACGCAACATAAAAACGAGCGAGCATTGGCTACAATGAGTCAGAGAACAATTGTTAAATTCAGAAAGACGGCCATTGTTGTTACTGAGTCAAACGAAACGTGCGCGCAAATAGCATTGATGTTCCCTGGATTTATGATAGGGTAATCGTGTTGACACATTATGGAAGTTCCAATACAGGTAGAATGTCAATCGAAGTCCAAGAAAATAATCCGTTGTAGATTCAAGAATATACGGAAAAATATTCACTGAATCAAACAAATTCGCCAGAAATGTTTTTATACGTCAAAGTTTGAATTTTTTTCTCTAAGCACCAACCATTTTGGGTGAAGACTGTCTAGGGGATTGGTATATTCACATCATTTATGTCAGTTATCACTGCATGCATTCGCCCATTGCCAGAGTTTGTAATCTCTAAACTGTGCAACACATAACTGTGTCACGAGAATACATTACATGTTGCTAAACATATTTTCTCGTGCTAGTGTTGAAACATAGGGAAGAAAACGACTTCACCACAAATAGTATTCTGATGCTACTAGAAGATTGTCTGTATATTGTTATTGAGGTAAAGAGAGAAAGACGGATTACATCGTTAACATATTGTTTGTTTGATTTGTTGTTTTGTTTAGTTTGGGTAGGAAGACCTGTCTGTGTGTGGCCCTGACACTTCAGGTGACCAGTGGAGTTGCCACGGCCTTCGCCCCGGAGTTCTACTCATTCTGCCTCTTCAGGTTGCTTAACGGGGCGTCGAACGCTGGCTTGATGATCAACTCATTTGTGTTGGGTAAATTGTGTCCTCGTATCTTTGTGTAGGAGACTATACTATGTATTTATAATGTTGAAGGCCTCGAGGACTGACTCATTGTCATCATCAGGCCTGGTTATTATAATTGTGTCATGGTTTATTGGGTGAAGGGAAGACCTAAAATATTGTACTGGCTGCCATGTTCAAAGTTAGACAATGACATAAAAAAAAATTCTAGATGAACGAAAACGAAAACATTTTCTGTTTATTCTGTTCAATGCAATCAGCCGCCATCCACCATTTTCGCATCCATAACCGAAACACCTTCATTCACACTATTAGCATCGAAATAAAAACAATATTAATACATATAAGGCTGGTTCCATGTAAGAGAGAATCGGTCAACGGTATCCCTGATTGCAAATGTCATATAGCGTATAAATCGCATTGCACCTCGCCCCCCTCAGAGAGCTTGCCGTTAGAGGCGACTAACTGGGACATCCGTGGGGTTCCCGGATGTGAAAAGGAATAGGACCCCTCCCGTGGAATCTCGGGTGTTATAAGTAATAATAAAGCCGAACAAACTGGCCCCGCAGGGGCCAGTAGTTTGGCCTATATTGGTGAAAACACAACAACAACAACAACAACAAGACAACCATACCGTTCGTATCACTTTTTCGTTTGGGGGCGGAGCTTGTCGTTCAGGAGTTGCTACGGTCTGGAGGCCGCCATTGCTCCCATGGAGGATTTCGGCACACCTCGGCTATTCCCGACAAAAATAAAACTGTAAATTCTACAATTTACTCTCCCCGGTAGTTTGTCTTTAAAAATTTTCAACAGCAAAAACGTATTCTGTGCTCCAACGAAACGCTGGGTCTTCTCGTGCAGTTGAGCAGACGTTACACGCGAGCATTTGCAACAACAACAACAACATGACGTGCGACTTGCAACACAGCGGAGATTTCCTCTGGGGATGATCCCAAGAATAAAGATGTTTCTTTGTACCGGTATTTCATACTACTCGGCTGTTTTGGTCGTTTCGTGTGTCATATACTTCAGAGTTTCTCGTAATCACATCTTCAGCCCAGTTGAGCTTAAACTTTAGAACTATTTTGATCAAATTTTCCGGGGAAAATCACGCTGTCCCTTTCATGTTTTCAGCCTGAGAGGTCGCGCTGAGGCTCCCGATGTGGGGTTCACGTGTTGACGCGATTTTTCTCACAGTTACTTTTTTGTTATTTCCTTCGAATATTGCAAGATTAATATGGATATGTACCGGTAACATATATATATCTGAAATATTGCAACTGACAGCTATAAAATGACAGAATTGGAGATAATTCATGCTGAAAAAAAATGTCATATTCTCTAAATAATACGAAAAATCAGGCCTACCAGTTTGGTGATTGTTTACTGTTATAAGACTAGACATTTTTTATCATCATCCACCAAATTAAAAAAAAATAGTTTTCATCCGACTATATGTACCGACAATCCCCCACTTGCACACCATTCAGGTTAATCCTTTGACAAAGAGCTCAGTTGTGCAGATGGCACCGGCAGATGCACTGGGACACAGTTCGCTTCCATCTGTCTTTAGCCTAGAAAATATTTTTAATTGATGATAACTGGACTATTTTTCGATCTGAAGTTGCCAAAATCTTCATAAATTATGCAAGCATGATGGCCCTTTTATAGAATACAATGCAAGATAATTTGATGAATAGCCTATGTATCATATTTACTCCAGTGATCAATAGTTAAACCCCTGCCCCAAGTTACAGAGAAAGAGAGTCAATGAATGAACCACTATGTGAAAGCACATGCGGGCACTATCGGTGCAGCTCATTGTTAAAGGATTGACTTAAATTTTGTGCAATTCATGGAATAGTTCTCAGCACGGAAAGTCATCTGAGTCCACAATTAAGATGACATAATCCATGACCACTGACCTAAATTTAGTAGCATATAAAACAAATGAAATCAACGAAACAACAGTTAGCTTTTTTCACAGCATGTATTTGGTACAATCTCAGTAAACTCAGATATCATATCATGGAATATTGTATCTGAATTCAGCCCTATATAAATCCCGTGCAAATTTGTAACTACATTTGTTAGCCAATCAGGTGGCTAGCTTGGTGAAACAATTTTAAAATCACGCCCACAGTAATTACACATGGTAGCATGGAGTCTAATATATAAAAATTATCCTGAAACAGTATCCATATATGGAATCATTTCCAGACAGCGTGTGTGGTCAACCGTAGAGATCAAAGAGTTTACTCCCGTCGAAAAGTCTGGCTATGTTAGGAGGAAGAAAATATCAAAGGATTGTGCTGTGCGATTATGTTAATCTCCATGAACTAAACGTCAATCATGTCAGAGAGAAACGGTAAAAATTGTCGTGACTGGCTTATTATGGGATGTCGTAGAATATCGGCAAACATTTCGCATGAAGTTTTCATAGCGTTACGTCTAGATAGTATTTCCCTGATTTACCATATTGGTTTACCAAGATTGATATTTGTTTTAAATATTTTCCCTTTACATTTCTTAACTTTCATAATTTATTGATTATGTAAATATTCAGATAGGCCTACCAACAAATATTCTTCAAGCCAAGCAACTGTGTTTTTTTTTGGATCTGTTGTCTTGATCGCCATGGTCGTGGTAAGCAAGTGATCTGAGTGGTTAATATACATAGAATGTAAATTGTTGCTTTGATGATTGGCCGAAAAATAGTCGCATTTCTCATGAAGCATTCCCATGTGTACTAGGGCTATCTAGGATAACGTTCCCCGCCAGTGAAAACATTGTGTCCAGAGCGGTATGGTACCATAGATAGTGGTGACTATATCTTCACCGTAACGGTACCATTGCGGTATCGGAGCAGACACACAACCATCGACAACCATTCTGGGACCGATATCATATGGTACCGTTATAGTGAAGATGTATACGTAGTCACCACTATGGTACCATATCGCGCTGGTCACAATGTTTCAACTGATGGGCAACTTATATGTGTAACCCTGGTTTCAGCGAGGATGGGTACACAGAAGAAATGATTGATATCATTTAGTTTACCAGAATTTACTTAGACACATGGATTATTTTTAAAAAAAACATCTGTGAGATTTGTGGAAATAATAAACACCATATTTTGATGATATGAAGGTACATGGTAGACAAAAAAATTTATCCATCAGCCAAATTATGATAATTAATGTTCGTACAGCAATCCATCAAGCTCTCTTAGAAGTAAAAGTGAAAGTATATCCTCCAGTCCTCTCTTATTGTTGCAATTATCCTGCTTATTCCTGTGCTATGAATGCGAGTGAAAGTATGTCAGTCCTCCCTTATTGTAAATGTAAGTGAAATTATCATATTTCAGTGAGAATTGTATTGTTTTGATTGATTAATTAATTACCCTGTCTTGCCTAATACAAGGCTGTTCCGAAGTCACACTTTCATGACCAGTTGGCATATTGATTGAAGGGTTCTTGTGTAACGCTGACAGACAATACCTGTGTACCGATAGAGTATGCAGTGGGAATGTTATCGAACCTTGATTATGCCTTTCTTACTTTTGCCTTGCTGATTATGTAAATTCATGAAAAGGCAGGGGAAAAAGGCTTTTCAATACCACCATGTCATCCTGTATTCCCATGCATCGACTGGTATATAACTTATAGTATCCTTCAGTCCTCTCATATTGTTAATGCAAGTGAAAGTATATCCTTTCTGTCTTATCATATTGCTAAAGCAAGTGAAAGTATCCTTCAGTTGTTTCATTAATTGCCATTGCAGAATAAAGTATAAGATTCATAGCGTCTCCCTTCCCTCACCGCTATGCTGACGACAAATACATTTCCCTGGTGGTAACACGAACATCTCCATGGCGCACTTATTATTACCTTTGCGCCCTATTGGACCTTCATTAACTTGAAAAAATGGGCCGCCATGAATAAAAATACAGAAATGGAAGACTAAATGGTCATTCGTCGGTCAAAAATTTATTACAGACGTTAAAATTATCCCTATGGAGCCTCAAAATCACCTGAAATCGAGGGTCAAGAAGATGGGCATTTCCGTCATAATAGACCCCGTGTATACAGGGGATGATGATCACAACATCGATTATGGTATTTTTACCTCCGTCGATCAGACGGAGGTCTAGGAGCGCAACGTGAAATCTCCCGCCAAATAATTGTCATATAGGGAACCCACGACTCATAGTATTTCCAATAGGGATCGTCATGGTTCCCGACGAAATCTTGAATCTTTTCTTTGGACACAAATGAATGCTTACGTCACAAAAGGTGTGTATCCTTTGCAGCGCTTCCACCGGGTCTCTTTATTCGAGGGTACTAAATTCGCGCGTGTACTTATAGCTTCGCGCTGGTACAGATGGCCGGTATGCGACAGACAAACCTGCGCTTTCATAAAAAGTAAATTTTCACGAAAGAAAAACTCGCATTCCAGATAGTATAATTGGAAACTTCCTCGAGAATCTCTGAATCGGCAAAAAGATAAAGGACGAGTGTCATTCACCCGGATGCG